>SDVV010024460.1:0-12583 GCA_016164225.1 Gammarus roeselii
TGTTGCTATGCTGCTGCTATGCTGCTGCTATGCTGCTGCTATGCTGATGCTATGCTGCTGCTATGCTGATGCAGTGCTGCTGCTATGCTGCTGCTATGCTACTGCTATGCTACTGCTATGCTGATGCTATGCTGCTGCTATGCTGATGCTATGCTGCTGCTATGCTGCTGCTATGCTGCTGCTATGCTGCTGCTATGCTGCTGCTATGCTGCTGCTATGCTGCTGCTATGCTGCTGCTATGCTGCTGCTATGCTGCTGCAGTGCTGCTGCAGTGCTGCTGATACGTGACTGCTATGCTGCTGATATGCTGCTTCTATGCTGATGCTATGTTGCTACAATGACGATGCTATGCTGCTGCACTAAGGCTGTTATGCCTGGATAAACGTCCAAACATGAAAATAATGTCATCGGTGTAATGGTTCTCGCGTGATGGTATTACATGTGTCAAAATACGACCCGCCGCCTGCACCATTGTTGTCCTGAGCACCTACGAAGTCTGTCTCCACTCTATTGAAAATATACCTTTCTGCCAACAGAGTTATATTGATGTTATACATAAAAAAATAGAAACATTTGTTTTGATGTTCAGAGAAAATGTGAAAATATTTCACATTGTAGAGCAAATGATAGTGAAGATAACCCTTCAGACCACGAAATAAATATATATAGTATATTCAAATTTCAGTCATCTTGGAGACATCCAGCCAGCCGGTAGACGGTATCAAGCAATTGGGGAGAAGGAAAGCAAAGAAAAGAAAGGCCACATCCCATTCTCGTGTGTCTTGATGGAAATAGACGCTGAAGAGCTCCCATGCGCGGGCTAATGCAATCTTTACATGCGTCCATGGGCCCCTTACAGACCGGGCGTGGCAGGGAGAGTGGGCGGGGCTGGGGCGGGAATTTGGTGGAGGTGGGGCGAGAATGGGGAGGGCGAAGGAGGGGTGAGGGGTGTGGCTAGAGGAGGCGGGAAGATGGGAAGGCTAAAGATGGATACGAAAGCAGGGTAGTGTTTTAAGAAAATTAATGATGGCCCATCCGAACAATTGGGTAGCCACCGTATTTTCGGGCACTTTAAAGCCTTCCAGGTTGTGGATGCAAAATTCTCTTAACTAACAGAGTATCTATAAAAGAAAAAGGTTCGGTTTATTTGCTTAAAAAGTGGCCGCGAGAATAACTTACGTTGGAAATTAGCTAACATTAATATAAATAAAATTCGGATTTTCCAGTAAAAATGCATTGATATACAACGAATTGGTCGAATTAATTTGTTCATTCAATATGCAACCATCAATTAGACTGCCATGTCCGTTCAGTGTAAAGAAAATTTATAGGCTGGAATCATGTTAATTTATTGATCGGTTATTGAGGCCAGAGCTTTCAGACATTTCAGACAATTGAATGAAAAAATTACAACTTATTAGGCTATTATTAGATGTACATGTACCCAAAACACGTGTGTACTTAGATTCACTTAATGAAGTAATCAATGATAGTGTTGCGGAATATATATCCCCAGCTCGAATGTTGAATGGTCGTCTCCTAAGATAATATGAATGCCCTCACCCAAGTATTGCACCAGTGCATGTATCGCCCTCATCCAAGCATTGTACCAGTGAACGTATTGCCCTAACTAAGCATTGCACCAGAGCACTCCAAGACACATTTTTTGGGGGGTCCTCATCGCTCGCCTCACTTATTGGCATCGCTCGTCGTGGTCATCATGTATGTACGTATGTATGTACGTGTATAGAGCTGTGTACGTACGTGCATGTGTATATTCGAGCGTATGTATGGGTACATGAGTTTTAAAAAAATGTACGACAAGATTTAAATTTCGATACAAATTTAAAATTAAAAATTTCAATAAAATGTAAAAAAAATTCAACGCCCGGACGAAGCCAAATCAATCTATTGAAATGATAACTTGTCTACAAAAGAAAGGTCCAGGCTTTGATTTTTTTTATTACATTTTATTGAAATTTTTAATTTTAAAATTGTGTTTAAATTTAAATTTTGGTATATAATTTTTTTTAACTCATGTACACGTACATACGCTCGAATATACACATGCACGTACGTACACAGCTCTAAACACATACATACATACATACATGATGACCACGGCGAGTGGTGATAGGCCAAATGTTTTGCAAGATGCAACATGTAATCAAGCTATAATAGGTATCTGCACGCCGAGAATGGAGTCAATGTTATGTGGAGAACACGCGGAGACGGACGTATCGTCTTAGAACAAATAAAATGGATGTTCACATTTCAAAAACTTTTTTACGAGTGTTGGATGAAAAAATATCCGAATATGATTTGGCTTGGTTCGAGGATATATTGACTACTGATGGAGATATCAATTATCTACAAATGCGGAGAACAAGAATCACATGAGTGGGAACTATAATCCATTTATGGAAGGAGAATACAGAAAACAGGATTTTGATGACTGATTTCGAGACATTTCAGTCGTATGTAACAGAGTTCAACGAAAATAAGAAGGTAAATCTTGAAATTGATATGACCCAAGCAGAAAACTTCCACACGTGTAATAAAGTTGGGTTAGTGGAAAATAAATTCTACCTAGGGTCTGAAGAAAATCTGGAGCGTATGATGGAGTTTCTTTCGGATAAAGATTGGAGGTACATTGACTTGGATAAGATTCGAATAATTAAAGTTCGCAAAGAAGAAGAATATATATGGAAATGCGGGGATCTACATTTATGGACTCACGGGATGGAACAGGCTTCCGTGTTCGTATCATAGATATGGTGGAGTATATGAAGGATTTTGAGAGGAGACTGATACAGAGTGATGATGGGTATGGTTGTATGTTCGCACCATGTTGATACAAAAAAATAGCATAAACATTGATGCATAAAAGCAAGATCTCTTATTAATACTAATAAATACCATATAAAACTATGAAAATTCTAAATCAAATTGTTTGTATTATCCTAAAAAACTCATAGGTTAAGCGATGAATTGCATACATTGTGTCAGACGGAGGTAACATCGATTTGTCGAAGTCGGTAGAAAAATATGTTTCAAGGCGTGAAATGATGGCATAAACCTATCACGAGGTAAATTATCTAGATGTGTGACAGAATGGTTAGGTATAAATCAGAGGCCAATCAGATCATACTCAGTCATGATTGTGATTCTGTTGTGGAAAGATGGGGTACAGCTTGAGTCGTCGTTTGTTCGAAAGTAATGGGGTGATGGGGGTCTGTACACTTTGTCAGAAAGAAATAAAATTGAATAAACATAAATCCATTAAAATGGAAACATTTGAAACGAAGTCATCGTGAAGAGTATGAAAATTATAGGAAAGAAAAAGGCAAATCAGCTATAATGAAGTAAATGTGGTAGACCAAGTATGAGATGAAGTGTCAGTTGGAAACAAATGGAAACAAATATGAATTACTTGTAACATTCAATCCATCTAAGATTAAAAATCTGTCCTCTCTGATAACATATAATACTCGAGATTGACCGCGAAGTAGAAATAATTAGGTGCAAGTCTTATAAAGAATCGTGTGGAAGGGGGTTCATATGTTTATATCAATGACTGAAAACCTGCATAAGGTTAAGTTAGGTACCATTCATAAGGTCAGGTTGGGTTAGGTTAGGTTTTTGATGGGTGTGAATATCATGTGTAAATGATTTAGAATTAAATCAAATCAAAAAATAAAGAATCATATGGAAAAAAAAACACTCTAAAATTCAAACAATGATGAAATTATATATGAAAACAGATGAAATTTGCTAGATCAAAATTAGAAGTGCGTATCAAATCTGCAAAGGATAGAACAAAGTGTAGAATCAAGTGGAGATATTTGTTATGCATTGTATTTACCAATCACTGAATACCGTACATGATTTAGGTTAGGTTAGGTTTTCGATGAATTACTAGATCAGAATTGGATGTGTCTTTCAAACTGCAAAGAATTGATCAAATGTAGAGACATGTAGAGATATTTGTTATGCATTGTATATATCAATGACTCAATACAGTACATGTGTTAGGTTAGGTTAGATTTTTGATGAATTACTAGATCAAAATTGAATGTGTGTATCAAACTGCAAAGGATAGATCAAAATGTAGAGTGAAGTTGAGGTATTTGTCATGCATTGTATTTATCAATGACTGAATACCGTACATACGTTAGGTTAGGTTAGGTTTTTGATGAATTACGAGATCAAAATTGAATGTGTGTTTCAAACTGCAGAGGATAGATCAAAATATTGAGTGAAATGAAGATATTTGTTAAACAGTGTATATAACAATGACTGAATACCGTACATAAGTTAGGTTAGGTTGGTTTTTGACGCATTACTATTGGATGTGTCTTTCAAACTGCAAAGGATTGATCAAATGTAGAGACATGTGGAGATATTTGTTATGCATTAAACCTAAAACACTGAAAAATCATATGTAAGCATCAAAAGTCGATTGAAAAAATCTTAATTTCTTGGATACAATTGATTAGGTTAGGATAGGATGATTAATTCTTTTAACATAACATACCGTGAAGATGATCCACATTAAATATCATGATAAAAAGCAAGGGATGTTGTTCTATAGGTTAGGTTAGGTTAGGGCGCCTAGGTATTAATGCATCTGGCAGTGTATGGTAACCCTTTTGCACAAAATGTGTGTAAATGCCTACATGGTGCCCACACATGTGCCAACGCAGTGACGCTAACGATCCTGTATTTATAACATAGGACTCATTGGAAAAACGTGGGATACTTTAAGTGGAATGGATATCAGTGATAGTGATATTGAAACGTATGATAGTGATATCGAGGAGATGTCATGTGAAGAAAAGCCTGCTAAAATTGAAGGAAACCGAATTATCAAATGGGGTAATCTGCGGGAATATAACGAATGGTAATGCGGGCAATAGTAAGAACAAACCTGAAACGGTTCGATATCTTAAACATATAACAGTAATTAGAAGATTAGCGTCGAGAAAAAGCTCGCTGAAGACTATAAACAAAGTTTTGGTTACAAGGATAGGATTGCAAGTGTTGCATACACCTCTCCCAGAGGTCGCCGTTTATATAAAATGTATTCTAAGGGCGTAAGTCTAGAACTCAATAGATCAGAGAAAAAAAACACTTAGATTATAAATCCTACACCGATATGACGAGACGACAGGTTCAGGTGAGAAATAAATGCACATCATTGTTAAAGAACCCACAGAGTGGCACTGGTACCAAGGATCAAGATAACACAAGAGAGGGGGGTCGAAGTCATTACTTATGTTTCGCCAAGATGCTCTTGTCGATTTTCGGAGAGAATAGTTATGTTTGTGTATAAATGATAACCCGTGTAAATCCCTACTAAATATAAATTTGTCAAAATCTGTTATCAATAAAAAGTATATCCAATAAATCTTTGTTTGCAATATCCTAAATTTAACTCGAATGATTAGCATTGAAATGCATATATGCAACATGACTTGCGATGAATTGCAATACAACGCCTCTTGCCTTACGTTGAAAATGCGATAGAAATAATTCCAGTTCAAAGGTATGACCTATATGAAGGCAAAAATGCGGCAAGCTCCCCTGGCTGATTACATGATTCCCTCCAACTACCCCAAAAATCATTCCTTGTACGATGAAAAAATTGCAGATATGCAACATGCCTTGCATCGAAATGCTCTATAATGCCTTTTGCCATGCACTTAAAAATATGATAAAAAGTTACATTATCTAAGCTATCGTAGATATATATCTCATCAGGTCCAAGCCAAAGCTAAAGCACAAGTCTACAGTTTCTTTTATGGCACACTGAAACCGCGCTACGGTGACAGCGCACGCATGCGCGCATGCGCGTGTGCGCGCGTGGACATTGAGGCGAAAATGCGGCATTCTCCTCTGGCTGAATACAAGGACTTCCTACACATACCCAGAAAAATCATCCTTTGTACGATGAATCAAATAAATGACAGCTGGGACTACTGAAAATCGAAACAGCCAACGATTACCAGAGTGAGATCATTTGCTTGCAGCCAACGTGTTACAGTATGTTGCTCGAGTCCGAGGCCACAAACCAGCTGCTAAGGGTAGCCATACCGTAACTGCTCATGTGAAATAAGACCGTGAAACAAATACGAAATTATTTAACTGTCATTTCGCACCATCAATCTCCGGATGTATCTGCACCGCAGATCTACAGAATAGGATCTAAATGAGACGTGAATAATTTACTAAGGTAACCCGTATAGATGCAATCTAGCTCTTAGGCTAGTCGCTGAATGGCTCTGACGTAAACAGATCGAGCTATTGCAGTCGCATGGGCTACAGTAATGGAAAAATAAGCAGTGCTTGAGGCAGAAATAATACCATATGAATACACTTTTGCATGAAATAATGAAAGCACGTCGACTCCAACAGGTTACAACCTGTAAATGTGCATGTAAAAAATATATATCAATTATAATCCTTAACTTGTCTCATTGTCCACCTAAATATGTTTTTAAAATGTGCACTGAAGTGTACTGCAATCAACTCAAACATTTATGAACGATGTAAATGTTTCTATGTAAATCAAATAACTTTATAGATATATAATTGACCATGTTTGATCGTCCACCTATAATATGTCTCGAACATGAGTGAACGTATCTGCAACCGACCTTAGAGTTGTTCACCTAAAAATGTATCTTTAGGCATAAATAAAGATGTATAAATCAATCATGTTGCATTGTCTACAGGAAAAAATAATTCCTCTGAAAAATACGTGAACGTATCTGCAGCTATTCGTTTCTTAACATTGTGTCCTGACGAAACTCTGAAAAATATATACATTCAATGGGAAAAAGCGAGTGGATTTAATCAAATAATATCAATCGTGCAATATAATATCATGCATAAACAACGGTCTTCACCTATAAAAAAAAAGATTTCAAACCTAGGTATGATAACGATTGAGCAATTATATCCCACGGTATCTACATCGAATACATAACATTATATATGGGCAATAACCATTGAAAACTAAATAGAATCGTTATAAAAGGTTCTATTCAAATGTATCCTACACTAACAGCTCTCCTAATATGTAGCATCATTTCGTGCATAACTACATCGATAACTCATATCCTAAATGAATCAGGTTTGAGCAGTAAAAGCTTTTAGTCAAATGAGTCATTCAATAACAAACATTGTAATACATATCATTCCCTCCTACCGTGCGAAATACTCCAATACAATTATACATAACGTTGACATGACCTAATAACGTACATCTATATAATCCGTCCGTAAGCAAGCGTAACTGTAAGCAACCCGTAACCGTAAACAAACCGTGTTCTCCGAGAGGACCATATATCTCGAGATAAGATCTTTGTGTGACATTTGACGGATAGATATCATCAAGCTAATTACCACTTGACCAGAATAGAACTAAATAAACCTAAAAGTGTAAGGTCCAAGCGACTAAGTCGGTCAAACCAAGAAATAACATAGTTCCTAACAAATTCATTTGCCGAATGAAAAAAATTGCGTCTCGGAGTACTTGGACGCATGACTCTCCTCCCCGTTCCTCCTTCTTTTATCCTGCCCCACACCCCTCCCGGTTGTCTTTTATGAAGCTACAGTAATTAACTTGACCACAGGAGCAATTGTCTTAACATACAAGTACAATGTGCGAGATATACAGCGACTAAGCCAGTCACACTAAGAAATAACATACATCCTAACAATTACATTTACCACTGTATCCAGGAGCGCATCCAACATTTCCCCGAGGGGTGGGGTACTCGTGGGACCCCAAAAAATTGCGTCTTGGAGTGCTATCAACTACTCACCAGTGCACGTATTACCCCATCCAAGCATTGCACCAGTGCATGTATTGCTCTCACCCAAGCATTGCACCAATGCACGCATCGCCCTAACCAAGCATTGCACCAGTGCATGTATTGCTCTCACCCAAGCATTGCACCAGTGCCCGTATTGCCCTAACCAAGCATTGCACCAGAGCATGTATTGCTCCCACACAAGCATCGCACCAGTGCACGTACTGCCCTAACTAAGCATTGCACCAGTGCATGTATTGCCCTTACCAAGCATTGCACCAGTGCATGTATTGCTCTCACCCAAGCATTGCACCAGTGCATGCATTGCCCTAACCAAGCATTGCACCAGTGCATGTATTGCTCTCAACCAAGCATTGCACCAGTGCATGTATAATCCTCACCCAGGCATGGCACCAGTGCATGTATTGCCCTTACCCAAGCATTGCACCAGTGCATGTATTGCCCTCACCAAAGCATGGCACCAGTGCACGTACTGTCCTAACCCAGCACCACACCAGTGCATGTATTGCCCTCCTCCAAGCATTGCACCAGTGCATGTATTGCTCTCACCCAAGCATTGCACCAGTGCATGTATTGCTCTCACCCAAGCATTGCACCAGTGCACGCATTGCCCTAACCCAGCATTGCACCAGCGCATGTATTGCTCTCACCCAAGCACTGCACCAGTGCATGTATTGCTTTCACCCAAGCATTGCACCAGTGCACGTACTGCCCTAACCCAGCATCGCACCAGTGCATGTATTGCCCTCACCCAAGCATTGCACCAGTGAACGTATTGCCATAACCAAGCATTGCATCATTGCATGTATTGCCCTCACCCAAGCATTGCACCAGTGCACGTATTACCCTAACGAAGCATTGCACCAGTGCACGTATTGCTCTTGCCCAAGCATTGCACCAGAGAATGTATTGCCCTAACCAGGCATTGCACCAGAGCATTTATTGCCCTCACCCAAGCATTGCACCAGTGCACGTATTGCCCTAACCAAGCATTGCACCAGAGCATTCATTGCCCTCACCCAAGCATTGCACCAGTGCATGTATTACCCTCACCTAAGCATTGTACCAGTGCATGTATTGCCCTAACCAAGCATTGCACTAGTGAACGTATTGCACTAACCAAGCATTGCACCAGAGCATTCATTGCCCTCACCCAAGCATTGCACCAGTGCACGTATTGCCATAACCAAGCATTGCACCAGTTCATGTATTGCCCTCACCCAAGCATTGCACCAGTGCATGTATTGCCCTCATCCAAGCATTGCATAAATGCATGTATTGCCCTCACCCAAGCGCTCCACATGTGAATTTATTGCCCTCACCCAAGCATTGTCTTAGAGCATGTATTGCCCTCACCCAAGCTTTGCACCAGTGAACGTATTGCCCTCACCCAAAAATCGCATCTGTGCATGATCTGCTCTCACCCAAGCATTGCACCAGTAAACGTATTGCCCTAACCAAGCACCGAACCAGTGCATGTATTGCCCTCACCCAAGCATTGCACCAGTGCATGTATTGCCCTAACCAAGCATTGCACCAGTCCATATATTGCCCTCACCCAAGCATTGCACCAGTGCACGTATTGCCCTAACCAAGCAGTGCACCAGTGCATGTATTGCCCTCACCCGAGCACTGCACCAGTGTACGTATTGCCCCTAACCAAGCATTGCACCAGTGTATTGCCCCTAACCAAGTTATGCATCAGTTTATTGCCCCTAACCATGCATCGCCCAAGTGCTTGTATCGCTCTTACCCAAGCATTCACCAGCGCATGTAATGCCTTAACCCAGCATTGCATTGGTGTATTACCCTAACCAAGCATTGCACCAGTGCACTTATTGCCCTAACCAAGCAGTGCATCAGTGCATGTATTGCTCTCACCCGAGCACTGCGCCAGTTTACGTATTGCCCCTAACTGAGCATTGCACCTGTGAACGTATTGCCCTAACCAAGAATTGCACCAGTACATGTATTGCCCTCAACCAAGCATTGTACCAGTGCACGTACTGTCGTAACCAAACATTGCACCAGTGCATTTATTGCCCTAGCTAAGCATTGCACCAGCGCATGTATTGCTCTCACTCAAGCATTGCACCAGTGCACGCATTGCCCTAACCAAGCATTGCACCAGTGCATGTATTGCTCCCAACCAAGCATTGCACCAGTGCATGTATTGCTCTCACTCAAGCATCGCACCAGTGCACGCATTGCCCTAACCAAGCATTGCACCAGTGCATGTATTGCTCTCACTCAAGCATTGCACCAGTGCACGCATTGCCCTAACCAAGCATTGCACCAGTTCATGTATTGCTCTCACTCAAGCATTGCACCAGTGCACGTACTGCCCTTACCAAGCATTGCACCAGTGCACGTATTGCCCTAACCAAGCATTGCACAAGTGCACGCATTGCCCTAACCAAGCATTGCACCAGTGCACGTATTGCCCTAACCAAGCATTGCACCAGTGCACGCATTGCCCTAACCAAGCATTGCACCAGTTCATGTATTGCTCTCACTCAAGCATTGCACCAGTGCACGTATTGCCCTAACCAAGCATTGCACCAGTTCATGTATTGCTCTCACTCAAGCATTGCACCAGTGCACGTACTGCCCTAACCAAGCATTGCACCAGTGCACGTATTGCCCTAACCAAGCATTGCACAAGTGCATGTATTGCTCTCACCCAAGCATTGCACCAGTGCACGTACTGCCCTAGCCAAGCATTGCACCAGTGCATGTATTGCCCTAACCAAGCATTGCACCAGTGCATGTATGGCTCTCACCCAAGCATTGCACCAGTGCACGTATTGCCCTAACCCAGCATCGTACCAGTGCATATATTGCCCTCACCCAAGCATTGCACCAGTGCATGTATTGCTCTCACCCAAGTATTGCACCAGTGCATGTATTGCCCTAACCAAGCATTGCACCAGTGCATGTATTACTCTCACCTAAGCATTGCACCAGTGCACGTACCAAGCATTGCACCAGTGCACGTATTGCCCTCACCCAAGCATCGCACTAGTGCATGTATTGCTCTCACACAAGCATTGCACCAGTGCACGTATTGCCCTAACGAGCATCGCACCAGTGCATGCATTGCCCTAACCAAGCATTGCACCGCTTTATTGCCTAAACTAAGCATTGCACCAGTGTATTGCCCCTAACCATACACTGCATGTATTTTTCTCACCCAAGCATCGCATCAGTGTATTGCCTCCAACCAAGCATCGCACCAGTGTATAGCCCCTAACCAAGCATCGCACCAGTGTATTGCCCCCAACCAAGCATCGCACCAGTGTATATCCCCTAACCAAGCATCGCACCAGTGTATTGCTCCCAACCAAGCACTGTACCAGTGTATAGCCCCAAACCAAGCATCACACCAGTGTTTTGTCCCCAACCAAGCATTGTACCAGTGTATAGCCCCAAACCAAGCATCGCACCAGTGTATTGTCCCCAACCAAGCATTGTACCAGTGTATAGCCCCAAACGAAGCATCGCACCAGTGTATTGCTCCCAACCAAGCATTGTACCAGTGAATAGCCCCAAACGAAGCATCGCACCAGTGCATTGCTCCCAACCAAGCATTGTACCAGTGTATTGTCCCCAACCAAGCATTGTACCAGTGTATTGCCCCTAACCAAGCATCGTGAACCAGCTGGCAGAGTGGGTACAGTGCAATACACCATCTGAAGTAATGATTCACATCGAACACCCTTTAGTGAAGGATCATACCAGAACTTGGAATTGACTAATAAGTTGATAAGAGAATACCAGTCTTTAATGATCATGCACCAATCAAGATAAAGGAGGAGTTTTGAGGCCGGTCTTTTAGCAAACGCTGGACCACGTAGCATACATTAGTATCGATCGAGGTGACGTCACTCGGCACCACCAGCTACCAGTTTCGGGAGGCGCATTTTTTTGTCGTAGTCGAGATACTGCAACAAATAACGAGTCAGAGCATATTTTATGTTTATTTTATATGGCAAGAGTTTTATGACCGTTATGTTCCTATGATAATTGAACAAAAATTAACTAATGTCTTCATTTTTAGCGTCAAATTCCATGTGGCTATAAATAATCAAGTGCCTCCAGTTATGTGAATGAATGGTAATTAAACGGTTTTAGGGTTTTTTCAATTATCAAATAATTAATCCCGAGGATGAGAGCGGAAAGGTCCTGAAGAGTATAAATAACAGAACAAGAGCAACAGTGTACGTTTCACATCAACTATTGAAACCTCTTATGCGATGGAAAGCTCGAACCCTTTAAAGTCGATGGTATGAACCAATATATTATAATGGATCCAAAATAATTTAGTTTATAGTTAACACAGTCTTACGTTTTGCATTTCCAGGCAAACGCTCGCGTTCTCTAACAGCCATCCGCGGCCTGAGAGACATGTGTACGGAACAGCCATACGCGGCCTGAGAGACATGTGTACGGAACAGCCATACGCGGCCTGAGAGACATGTGTACGGAACAGCCATACGTGGCCTGAGAGACATGTGTACGGAACAGCCATATGCGGCTTGAGAGACATGTGTACGGAACAGCCATACGCGGCCTGAGAGACATGTGTACGGAACAGCCATACGCGGCCTGAGATACATGTGTACGGAACAGCCATACGCGGCCTGAGAGACATGTGTACGGAACAGCCATACGCGGCCTGAGAGACATGTGTACGGAACAGCCATACGCGGCCTGAGAGACATGTGTACGGAACAGCCATA
>SDVV010024461.1:0-12583 GCA_016164225.1 Gammarus roeselii
TTGGCTTACATCGCTTGTCACCAGCTGCCTTGGCTTACATCGCTTGTCACCAGCTGCTTGACTTACATCGCTTGTCACCAGCTGCCTTGGCTTACATCTCTTGTCACCAGCTGCCTTGGCTTACATCGCTTGTCACCAGCTGCCTTGTCTTACATCGCTTGTCACCAGCTGCCTTGGCTTACATCGCTTGTCACCAGCTGCTTAGGCTTACATTGCTTGACACCAGCTGCCTTGGCTTACATTGCTTGTCACCAGCTGCCTTGGCTTACATTGCTTGTCACCAGCTGCCTTGGCTTACATTGCTTGTCACCAGCTGCCTTGGCTTACATCGCAAGAATATTATTTGAACATGAGACCGTAATTATTTCGAGTACTTTCTTGTTGCATTGAGGAGTGTTTCATTTCGTGTCAGTGTGTCAGTTGATCGTGAGGGGCTTTGGGTTAAACTGAAGTCATGATTTTTTTTTTTGTACTCTCCCAATTTTCCTTCATTCTGCTCTCATGCTTGAGGTTCTCATGCTTGAGGTTCTGATATTTGAGGTTCTGATGTTTGAGGTTCTGATGCCTGAGGTTCTCATGCTTGAGGTTCTCATGCTTGAGGTTCTCATGCTTGAGGTTCTCATGCTTGAGGTTCTCATGCCTGAGGTTCTCATGCTTGAGGTTCTCATGCATGAGGTTCTCATACTTTAGGTTCTCATGCTTGAGGTTCCCATGTTTGAGAGTCTCATACCTGAGGTTCTCATGCTTGATTTTTTTTTGTGTAAATGTGGACTACATAAGGTAGAAGCGCTTCCAATGTTTTTTTTACAAATCTCTCTGTTGACCCGCGGACTTATTGGGCTCGTCGTTATATCAGCGTGCTCGAGCATGAATTCCTTGACGGAAAATATTTTTTTGCTACCAACATTGCGTTATTTTGTGAATTTGACTCAGTGGTGACAGCTAAACTGCAGTAACTTGTCTATGACCCAGCTTCACTGCCGAATCTCCAGTGTTGCGTCTTTGGTGGTCGAACAACTATTATTTTAAAATCTTCGCAGTCGAACCTAATCCATCAATACGAAGCAATATTTTCGTATGAACTCCTCGACCGATTTTCTCAAGAGAATTTCAGCCCAACGAGGACGGACTTGAGTACTAGGACGTTTCCGTCAGAGAAACCTTTTAATACCGACACCCTTTAGTTGATATGCAATAGTAATGCCTCGAGTTACGATTTGATAACGTTGAATAAACCCTTGGGTATCAAAATGACCAAGTCACACGAGTCTCTCCTAACGCCTGCCAAAGAATGGCCTTCTTCTGTAACTCTGAAACCCTCGTTGCACAGGGACGAGAAAAATACCCTTCAGAACAAATCAGCAATTCTAGCCTCCGGAAATGAAGAAATGCTTGCATTCAGATCTCTACTTTATGCAAAATACGTTGACATAACGGCATGACCCGCTGGGAGTAGAAGGGGTGTGGGATACAATGTTTAGATGGCGCCTTACATCGCGGGGTCCGTTTATCTTGTTTTATTGCTCAGAACTGTGTGTGAACACAACTCAAAATTTGTTTTGTTTCTCTAATTTTCATTGCAGATGATAATTGAACGTTCTAAGAAAATTGTCTCACTGCCCGCAGAACGTGTGATTTGATTCCTGATATAAGGCTCGTTTATGTTTTTACTCTCCTGTAGCTAATTTTCGATTGCCCTGTGAAGTAGAAATAGGATATTCGTTGTGATCAATTGGCATTTCAAACTCCTGGAACTGTTATATTCAGTGACCCGCGGTAGATTACCCCATTCCAACAGGCACATGATGAATATTTTACCTTCTCCAGATTCATCACATTAGTTAGGCTCCGCACGAAAAAAATCTTTTTACTGGCTTCCAAATCATGTTGCGTGGTAGGATGTGTTCTCTCATTTCTGTTTTTCTAACCAAATTTATTTTTGTCTTCCAGATTTATTTTCTTTTTATTTTCTAAACTTTGTCGCAGAGGAAGGGCATAGAGTTGCCCAAAAAATCCGACAATTTTTTTAATAAAGTGCAAAGATAAGGCTGGCTCTTTTATTCATTTTATATTGATTATATTTTTAAAAAGCATTAGTTTGGATTCAAGAGCACATTGATAGCAATTACCTCCTCTTAAAAGTGTTATATTAGAACTACAAATGCCTTTGCATATTAACCTGGAAGCCGTCGATACCATACGAATTACCAATCAGTTTTTGGATGCAATGAGCTTTGTAGAAGAAGATTGTGATGGCCTGCTAAAGACTATAAATTTTGTGTCGCTCTACTTCAACGAATCGTGAGACATTATTTAATGAAGAAGAAGATTGTGATTGCCTGCTAAAGATTATAAATTTTGTGTCACTCTACTTCAACAAATCTAAAGACCTCATTTAACGCAAGTAAATTTTTTATTTTGTTTCACAAAACTGCGAAGAAAAAAAAAGTCGATAGCCTACAGCGCATTATTGTATTAGAACAATCTATTTCATGCATGGGTGTTGTTTTAATGCATGTTTTACAAAACTGCGAAGAAAAAAAAATCGATAGCCTACAGCGCATTATTGTATTAGAACAATCTATTTCATGCATGGGTGTTGTTGGTAGTTGGTAGCATTTACAATAAATCAGTTCACCTTTTTTTGCGTTGAAACCGTGATTTATTGTTTAGATTCCTTTTCATACTGAATTTGGAATCTCCTAGTATGCGTTAGTAACACAACTGATCTGTTGCAGTTACACAAGCGCCGAAACGCAGCAAAATGGTTCACGACCAACGTGAGTCGAACCAGGTTCGGTTGACTCAACGGTACGCGTGGTGGAGGAGTGTCTGTTTATGTTCGTGCCTGCTTTAAAGTTCAGAAACTCTCGCATATTCCCGTGTCCCTGCCTTTTATTGAATATTTATTTCTCAAAACATGCTACGAATTCAGAAAAGCAACTATAGGTACCATTTATAAGCCACCCCCAGCCAATTATGTTTGTTTTACAGACTCTCTTTAAGATTTTGTTATGCAAACTGGCGATATCAACACGAACGACGTTATTTTGCCTGGTGATTTCAACTACAATCTTCCCAACTCCGACAATGATGCCGGAACTTTATATTTTACAAACTGTTTGAATACTTTATCCCTTATTCCACTGATTAATAAGCCTTCTCGAATATCTAAAAATTCAGCTACATGTACACTAATTGCCAACATATTCACAACTGCCCCTCATGAGTTCCTCTCTGTAATAATACCGTCAGATAGCTCGGATCACCTGCCCGTCTTTTTAATAGAAAGGAAGTGCTTTTCTGATGAGTCCCATGTTGGAAACCTTGAAAATAAATCCCTAAAATGCCGCAATATTAACGAGGAGTCTTTGAAAACAGTGCAATTTAACTTGATATATCTAAATTTTCAAAACATTAAGGATAATAGAAATCCTGTCAATGCCATTAAAGACTTTTCTGATAAACTATACTTAACTAACAATAATTGCTGTCGTATCAAAACCAAAACTAAGTCTCAAAAATCTGAACAGAAACCGTAGATCACATCTGCTATATATATTACACATGCATATTACATACTATCTATTATACACGCATATTACATATTATATATTATTCATGCAAAATACATACCCCGAAAGAGAGTTTAGAATGTTTAGTAATTATGTTACAAATCAAATAATAGTATCTAAAAAACAATATTTTGAAGATAAATTTAGCAACTTTAAAGATAACACTAAAGCACCTTGGAATCTAATTAATAAAATTCTCTGCCCTTCAGGCCCAAATAAAAAGAAAGACGCTGTTAAAACTATTGTTCACAATGACATTAGATACGAAAACGATGTTGATATTGCCAACGTATTTAATGTTTTTTTTGTTGGTATTGGTAAGTCAATTGCTGAATCCTGTAACGATAGCCCTTTTAATCCATTACATTACATGCAAGGTGATTACCCTAATTCGTTCATTCTTAAAGCTGTAACACTACAAGATGTAGGGAATTCTGCTATGTCTCTTAAGGGCAAGAAGTGTGATATAAACGCGGTACCTGTTTAAGTTATGAACTTCGTGTGTGATATTGTGGCTCCTGTTTTAGCATCAATAATAAATGGATCATTCGAATCCTTTATGTTTCCTCGTCTCTTAAAATTGCGAGAGTCATCCCAATTCCCAAAACTTGTGGAGTAGAGAATATCAGTAATTATAGGCCTATTTCAATATTGCAAATGTTCAGTAAAATATTCGATAAAATAGCGTACAAACAACCGTATAATCATTAAGTGCAACGAGACCTTCTTAATCTTGGTCACTATGGGCTTCGGAGAAAAAAAATCTGCAGTGCAAGCAATATTAGACCAAATGAATTTTTTGTATCAAAATTTTGATTCAGATCAAGTTGTACTATCCCTATTATTAGACTTTAGGAAGGCATTCGATAGCGTTGATCGTAATGGTTTACTATCCAAGTTACATTTCTATGGAGTACGAGGACTAGCATTGGATTGGTTTCGATCATACCTCTTCAATAAATAACAATTCATTGTAATAAATTACTGTAAATGAAATATTCTCCAATATTAGTCATGGGGTCCCTCAAGGCTCAATCTTGGGGCCATTATTGTTTCTAATCTGTATAAATGATCGTCCAAATTCCTCAAATCTATTCAAATACATCTTATTTGCCGATGAAAGTACCTTGTCAGCCTCATTTTCAAAACGGATATGGACACCGCGATCCAAGTAAATAATGAATTAATATCTGTAAATGCTCCACACAAATAAAATTTGCACGAATGTTGATAAAACAAAATTTATTACTTTCTCATACAAACGTAACATGTATATTTCCTCGTTGGAATGGGAAATGCTAATATTAGTGAAGTGAATCACAATAAGTTTCTCGGCATGCACCTCGACCGCCATCTTACATTCAAAAATCATGCGGATTAAATTTCAACTAAACTGAGCAAATCAATTGGTATCCTGTATAAGTTGAAATACTTTCTTCCTCCAGAAGTTCTCAAACTAATTAATTTTTCCCTAGTTCAACCCTATTTCTTCTAAGGAATTGAAGCTTGGTTTGCAAGCCATAAAAATGTAACTGATAAAATGGCAGTTATGCGAAACAAAGCATGTAGAGCCATAAATAACCTCCCTTATACAGGACACACAAGTAGTTATTTCAAATCGATGAATATTATTGAAATTGAGGGTCTCTATAGCTTCCAAATACTTGTCTATATGTATAAAACTGTTCATCTTGACCATGATAGGCATTTCCTGGAACATTTACAGCACCAGTCTGATGTGCGTTTGCACTCAACAAGAAATCGAGAGTCATTCAATGTAACAAGGTTTAGTAAAGCCAAATCGCAATTCTCCAGTATCTATAAAGGTGTGAAATTGTGGAATTCCATTCCAAATATAATCAAATATCCAACTTCATTATCTACTTTTAAATCCAAACTCAAACAATATTTTGTTTCACATTCTTAATACAGTTGGCTGAGCTTTTTCGTATCAAATCCATTGTTTTTCATTTCGTTTTTCTTCAATATTATTGTGGTTTTCGATACTTTTCTAGAATTTTCGACTTATCACTTAAGTTAGGTAACTGTTAGGATAGGTTCAGATCTAGGTAGGTTGCCCTTAAAGCATTTTTGCTTCACGAGGTCCACATTCTGTTTCTGGGTGTAAAATTTGTTTAAAATCTTACTAAACATGTTATCAGGTTTATATTCTGTTCGGTTGACGTTCATTTGAATTAAAAAAATTGTAAAAAGATGTAGTGATAAAGTGTTTCAAAGAGTTTCAAAGTCAAAGATCGCATCCACCATGCTTCGCCTTACTCTTGTACACTACAGGTTTGAGTCCTACTGTACATAATATTCTGGAAATCTAGTTATTAAAATCAATGAAATTTTTCGCCTCTCTTTGTGATTTAATGGAAAAAGATGGTATTTCTTGTCCGATTTGCTGAGTAGTTTATGAACAGTAATTTCTGGTTTTCAATGAACTCTGTTCTCATTTTAAACATTGCTTGAACGATCCACGCCCTCTGGGGAGCCTGCAGTGAATTCGCGTAGGGGTTCCGGTGGAACACAGATGCAACTACTACTGCTCCTTGAACGGTCATCAGCGATGATCAGCGTCAATTTCAACAGCATAAATTGTATGTACATTGCACATCGCCACTGAATACCGTTTATTGCTCTGCTGACAGTTACATAGGGTTATATCAATTGTTTTGTATAGACTTCAAATGGTAAAAAAATATGGTAATCGGACAAATTAAGATCCACTCTTAGGCATTACTTTTCAATTTACCCTACGTTTCCTTGCTTTTGAAATATTTCCATTTTAAAGTAGTTTCTTAGAATAGCGCAGTTCCCGTCGCAAGGCGCCGAGAGCGTGTTTTTCCTACAGGAAAGTCCGCAAAGTGAGGTAGCACTTTTCGATCCGGCGGTGTATATGAAGTGCGTGATTTTGTTCCAATTTTACTCACGCAACCTAATATTATATATCCGTCCTGCCGTTCTCTTAATAGATTATGTATCATGCCTTCTTCGCAAGAAAACTCAAACAAAACTTAGCAATCAGGGCTTTGAACTAATTTCATATCCACCCGCCTTTCAAGTTCTGTCCATCGCAGCTTCAAAGAAGAGGCCCATCTATTCTTTGTGGAGTCGATTTCGTTTTCCTCGGATGTTGAGACACCTGCGAGGGGTTAGTTCAATCAGTGGCAACACGAAAAATTAGTCGTTTCAACATGTACAAATATTTCGAGTCCGACTGAGTGTTGAACTATTGCAACGTGTTGATTTTTGATATAGAAAATATCTTAACGTTTTGTTACGGCTGACTAAAAAAAATAATAGTTGGAATACACTTGCTCGTTAACTAAATTAGGCAATACCGCCAAACAACTTATTTTTCTACTATGCATATTATATACATGATATTTATTAATAGTAATCGTGGAGTGTTCTAATCCTTCTTCTTAAACCTCTCTTCAAGACTAATAACTGCACATCAAAAATTCTAATTGCAATCAGGATTCTTCTTGCCCAACTAATTCACAAGACTGCATCCACCAACCTGCAAACTCTGGAGCTCTTTATGAGAAACCCGTCTCTGATCATCCTAAGAGGTAGAAGTTCTGTTGATGGGTGGAGGGTCGAGCTCGGGAAACCCGTATGGCTGATTCCAGGAAGTTTGTTGCACGACCTGTTTTGGCAGGCAGGGGTTATGATTTGATCACCCCCGTGTCATCTTTATTCGAGTCCCCTGGCTTGTAAATATAGAGCTAGAGGCTTGTAAAGCAACGCAACACCGAGGAGGCTGTTAACCTATAACTCCGTACATAGCAAGATATGCTATCATAGTCTGGAACAACTTGAAGCAAAACTGGTTTCTTAGCATTTCTGAGCACGACGGCGTGGTGCATAACAGTGCGGTGCATCACAGCAGCGTTGTTAGCAGCACGGTGCATAAGAGCATGGTGCTTAACTATACGGTTACTAACTAAACGGTTCTTAACTGCACGGTGCATAACAACACGTGCTTAACAACATAGTTCTTAACAGCGCATGGCCTAACAGCGCATGGCCTAATAGCGTGGTAATTAACAGCATGGTTATTAACAGCGCGATGCATGTCAGCGCAGTGCAAAACAGCACGGTGCAAAACAGCACGGTGCATAACAGCATTGTGCATAACAGCACGGTGTATGACAGCACGGCGCAGGGCAGCATGTAGCACACAAGCACATTGCTCAGCAGCTTGGTGCACAACAGCACGGTACACTACAACACGGCACATAACAGCACGGTGCATAATAGTACGAGGTGCATTTAAGAACGAGTTGATTAAAGTATGTGGTGCATTATAGGACTTTGTGCATTAAATACGCGGTGCATTACAGCACGCGTTGCATAACGGCAGGTGTTGCATATGAGCCCGCGGAGCATAACAACACGCTGTGATAACAACCTGCGGTGCATTACAACACACCAGCGTGCAGTGAATAGCATCACGCGATGCATAACAGCATGCTATGCATAACAGCGCGCGGTGCATAACAGTACGTGAGGCATAACAGCGCGCGGTGCGTAACAGCGCGCGTGGCATAACAGCGCGCGGTGCATAACAGCGCGCGGTGCATAACAGCGCGCGGTGCATAACAGCGCTCGATGCATAACAGCGCGCGGTGCATAACAGCGCGCGGTGCACAACAGCGCGTGGTGCATAACAGCGCGCGGTGCATAACAGCGCGTGGTGCATGACAGCGCGCGGTGCTTAACAGCGCTCGGTGCAGAATAGCACGTGGCGCATAACAGCACGCTATGCATAACAGCGCGCGGTGCATGACAGCGCGCGGTGTTTAACAGCGTGCGGTGCATAACAGCGTGCGGTGCATAACAGCACGCGGTGCATGACAGCCCGTGGTGCATAACAGCGCGTATTGCATAACAGCGCGCGGTGCATAACAGCGCGTGGTGCATAACAGCGCGCGGTGCATAACAGCGCTCGATGCATAACAGCGCGCGGTGCATAACAGCGCGCGGTGCACAACAGCGCGTGGTGCATAACAGCGCGCGGTGCATAACAGCGCGTGGTGCATGACAGCGCGCGGTGCTTAACAGCGCTCGGTGCAGAATAGCACGTGGCGCATAACAGCACGCTATGCATAACAGCGCGCGGTGCATGACAGCGCGCGGTGTATAACAGCGTGCGGTGCATAACAGCGTGCGGTGCATAACAGCACGCGGTGCATGACAGCCCGTGGTGCATAACAGCGCGTATTGCATAACAGCGCGCGGTGCATAACAGCGCGCGGTGCATAACAGCGCGCGGTGCATAACAGCGCGCGGTGTATAACAGCGCGCGGTGTATAACAGCGTGCGGTGCATAACAGCGCGCGGTGCATAACAGCCCGTGGTGCATAACAGCGCGTACTGCATAACAGCGCGCGGTGCATAACAGCGGGCGGTGCATAACAGCACGCTATGCATAACAGCGTTTGGTGCATAACAACACGCTATGCATAACAGCGCGCGGTGCATAACAACACGCGGGGCATAACAGCGCGCGTTGCATAATAGCGCGTGGTGCATAACAGCGCGCGGTGCACAATAGCGCGTGGCGCATAACAGCGCGTGGTGCATAACAGCGCGTGGTGCATAGCAGCGCGCGGTGCATAACCACGCTATGCATAACAGCGCGTGGTACATGATAGCGCGGTGCATTATAGCGCGTGGTGCATAACAGCGCGCGGTGCATAAAAGCACGCTATGCATAACAGCGCGTGGTGCATAACAGCGCGTGGTGCATACCAGCATGCAGTGCATAATAGCGCGTGGTGCATAACAGCACGCGGTGCATAACAGCGCGCGGTGCATAATAGTGCGTGGTGCATAACAGCGCGGTGCATAACAGCACGCTATGCATAGCAGCGCGTGTTGCATAACAGCGCGTGGTGCATAATAGTGCGTGGTGCATAACAGCGCGCGGTGCATAACAGCACGCTATGCATAGCAGCGCGTGTTGCATAACAGCGCGTGGTGCATAATAGCACGCAATGCATAACAGCGCGCGGTGCCTAATAGCGCGTGGTGCATAATAACGCACGGTGCTTAACATCACGCTATGCATAACATCGCGTGGTGCATAATAGCGCGTGGTGCATAATAGTGCGTGATGCATACCAGCGTGTGATGCATACCAGCGCGTGATGCATACCAGCGCGTAGTGCATAACAGCACGCTATGATAACAGCGCGTGGTGCATAATAGCGCGTGTTGCATAACAGCGCGTGGTGCATAATAGCACGCTATGCATAACAGCGCGCTGTACCTAATAGCGCGTGGTGCATAATAACGCACGGTGCATAACAGCACGCTATGCATAACATCGCGTGGTGCATAATAGCGCGTGGTGCATACCAGCGCGTAGTGCATAACAGCACGCTATGATAACAGCACGTGGTGCATAATAGCGCGTGGTGCATAACAGCGCGTGATGCATAACAGCGCGCGGTGCATAATAGCGCGTGGCGCATAACAGCGCGTGATGCACAACAGCGCGATATGCATAACAGCGCGCGGTGCATAATAGCGCGTGGCGCATAACAGCGCACGGTGCATAACAGCATGCTATGCATAACAGCGCGCGGTGTACAATAGCGCGTGATACATAACAGCGCACGATGCTTAACAGCGCGCGGTGCATAACACGCTATGCATAACAGCGCGGGGCGTTATGGTTCATCTCTGATATTTATTGTATCATATTTTCTTCCCCAATGTCCCTATCCGTTTGGTTCCATTCGTTAGCTATGAAATATCGTGCACGGCATTTGTTATCCAAGGAGGTCAGGCACGACGGTGCTGGGAGCTGTGACCAGCGTTTACCACCCAACATTCGCCACAACCGAAATATTGTCGTCATAGACCCTCCCGCAGCCTACAACTGGTGTAGTTCTTGGTGTAGAAGTCTCAGTATATTTACGATACTACTAAGACAGATGTTAAAACTAAAATTGCGTTTGTCCTTGAAGCGGAAATTGGAAACTGCTTTTTAACTGTTGTCATTTACTTAGGTGTGGAAACTTCGTCAAATCTCGTGGTTTGCTTATAAGCAACTCGTCATTGATTCGTTGCAATAAGTCTAAAGTAAACTATTCAATGCTGGACTTTGTTGACGAGGCCATCAAGAATCAAACCAAAACAGCGATTAATTCCTATTGAATTATCTAAGGCGAGTGTCATGCCAAACACGTTTACTGTAAATGTAGACATAAGCCATACAGTAATAGAGTACCAAGTAGACGACAAACTGTTTCCTTCAAGATATTACCTCTTGCAGTTGAAGGCTTTTGACGTCACGCCCAGTTTCTTCCAACACTTCTGAATAAAAAAATCATGACGCCAGGAACATTCTACTTCTAGACGTGCTATGAGGGGAAGCATTTCGTCAGTTTTTTCTCGATCGCTATCTTGCCCTTACAACGGGTCTTCTTGGCAGAACACTCCCCCTTAAACATCAAACTTCATTGATTTTGTTCACGCTTATGACAAACTTGAAATGAAATAAGTGTTTCATTTTGCTTTAAATTTACGTTTCCTTTTTTTGTTTGTTTTCAATTTACGTTTACTTTTCTTTGACATGAAAATATTTCAATGGCAAGTTACGATTATATTGTAATGGCAAGTTACGCTTATATTGTAATGGCAAGTTACGCTTATATTGTAATGGGAAGTTATGCTTATATTGTAATGGCAGGTGACAACAACTAAATTGTTATGAACCCCGCTGTATTAATGTAAGGGCTGAGAAACAAAGCTGCATAATAACATGAGTTGTTCAAGTTTTTTTCTATGAAAACCTGAGCGCAGTTATGCAACTCCGCTTCTCAGTCGTTCAATTATCACTTTAACTTATACAGAAAATACAACAAGGATGTATGTCACGATTCAAGTGTAGGTATGACTTGTAGAAAACCTTCTTATTAGATGCACGACTTACGAATTCTAGGCCAGAGAAAATATCTGCCATATAACCTGTAAAACTTTCTCATATCTCGACAAGGAAGTCTAGTTCCTTGCCCTGGCAATGTTGGGCGACGCAAATCATGAACAAATGTGGTGCCTTAGTTTTGTTGTTGGTGGCCGCCGTACAGGGCCACGCTGTGCTAGCAAAGGTTGAAGCTGCATGGCTTGACATATACAGCACGGAAGCCAACACAGCTCGTGAGTTTCCACAGCATCACGGCTACATCACAACAACTCATCTCAGTACATGCTATCACTCCTGTATATATGAATTTGCTCGATCAGAAGGCTTATGTTTTTGTCAATGATTATATCAAATTATAATTCCGGTAAAATCCACCCTATAATAGTTTTCTTTAAAGATAAGAGTTGATGCGGATAAATGGCAAGACTGTTGAATTATCTCCCGGCCTCATTACTTTTCCTCATCATTACCTTTCCTCCTACTACCTTATCCTCATTACCTTTCCTCCTCATTACCTTTCCTCCTCATTACCTTTCCTCCTCATTACCTCTCCTTCTCACTTCCTTTCCTCCTCATTGCCTTCCCTTGAGAAATATTTCTGTTACCAATAAAATTATGCAACCAGTTATTTTTCAATGAGGGAATGATACAGGAAATCAATAATTGAGATAATTATATTTTAAAACAATAGGCTTGCCTAAACAATGCTCCAAGATTAGCAGTATCCTGTCTCTTGTCAACATTCGCATGAAGTCGTAGACCGAAGCATGAAATTGGTGGTGCCAAAGCGATACTAGCGCGTAGACCGAAGCATGAAATTGGTGGTGCCAAAGCGATACTAGCGCGTAGACCGAAGCATGAAATTGGTGGTGCCAAAGCGATACTAGCGCGTAGACCGAAGCATGAAATTGGTGGTGCCAAAGTGATACTAGCGCGTAGACCGAAGCATGAAGTTGGTGGTGCCAGAGCGATACTGGCGCGTAGACCGAAGCATGAAGTTGGTGGTGCCAGAGCGATACTAGCGCGTAGACCGAAGCATGAAGTTGGTGGTGCCAGAGCG
>SDVV010024462.1:0-12583 GCA_016164225.1 Gammarus roeselii
TATATATGTGTATATGTATATAACATATTCTCATTATTCTCACTAACTTAATCACTAGGAAAATGATTGTACAAAGACGCGTTATTTATTTTAAATGTCAATTTATATGTTTTTTGATTTTTTAGTACCCATTTTGTAATTAAAAGAAGAACGGTTCTCCTACAGGACGCAACTAATGTGGCATACTTGATGAATAATTATCTGTGAATTCTACATTTCAGCAGTAATTGTGGCATTCTGAAAAGCCCCTTAACATAAAATTTCATTAGAACATCATTCAACATCGAAAGGAGCCAACGTCAACCAACGCCGACCATCAAGAGAGCGGATGTCGTCCCTCATAGAACTCCTCCATGACAATTACAATAAGAAATATACATGGAGGTCACTTCACTCTAACCGTTACGTAAAAGGAGCATATTTTGCCATCACGGGTCAAAAACAGCAGCTTCACGGACCGTCTAATTATTTGAAATGGAACGAGTTCAAAAAAAGGCATTCGGTCCTAGGGGTTATAGCAACACTGGTGGAGATCGTTATAACTGGTTTTGACGGGACTGAAATGGATTCTCCTAACTGGTCGTATTATGACTAGTGGGGGCCGGCTGATTTGTGTTACCGAGGTAGGTAGGGATTGTGATGACTGGTCTTATTGGCGTTGGATGGCTGGTTCTATCGAGGCTGATTAAATTTTTCAAACTAGCCTGATCAAGACAGGCGTGAATTCTGAAGACTGATATTATCGACGATGGAAAAGAAGAGGCACTAGCGTACTGAGATTAAGATGGAGAACACCGTTTGTGATGTATTTATGATTATGGTATCGCGAAAATAGGCGATAAGTGATGTTAATTGCTGCCAAATGATTTGATAGCAAAACAACATGTAACTGGCATTCTTTCATTCTTCCATTTTTTCATTCGTTCATTCTTTCTCTCATTCTTTCAATTAAAAAAAAATCTTTCTTGAAACCATCCCTTAGTTTTTCTTACAGTGTATTAAATCTTCAGAGAGATTGCTTATTGGGGACAGAAGAGTTCATTGGTTCCTCCGTGAAAGCGACACTGACGGCAAGTTTGTGAAATTGTTTCTCAAAATATGGGACCACTGGAGGCAAGTTAGTGTAACAGATCTTCTAAGTTTCCTTTACAAGAGTCAAGTTAGTGCAACAGATCCTCTAAGTTCTCTTTACAAGAGTCAAGTTGGTGAAATGTCCTTCGAGAGAGCACAACAGGAGGAAAAAATGGGTCTTAGTTTTATCGAGAGGGCGTTCCATGAGTCAAATTAGTGTAATTGGGCGAAAAAGAGGCAAGATAACAGCAACAGATCCGACTTTATGACGGAGGATTTTCCTCTAAGACCCTGCAGACCTTTTGTATTAATGTATCCATGTTTTCATTGCATCTTCCTCGTTCTGTTATCGGAGATGGTCATAAATTCGTTGTCTATCTTATGTTTAGCGATATATATTGAAATTCTTCAATACGGACGTATTCCTCCAAGATCAAGGTCCAAGATCATCAATTCCGACACCCAAATCAAAACGAATGACGAGTGAGACTCACCATATCTTGCCCTTTTTAAGGCGAGTATAACACTCCCTCTTCCAAGTGTCATACGAGAATCATTTAACTGATAAACTTTGGTAATTGATCCGACTTTAAATGGGTTTTCAATGTTGAACATTGTTATTAAATAAATATTAAAGTGCTAGTAATCATTAGGCTTCAATCTATAAATCCATCTGGCGTGAGTAATAATTTTCCCTTCCATATGTGTTTCGAAGAAATTATCTGACCGAGATTAGTATTATTCTAAGTTCTTTATGGTCACTGAGCGAAAAAAAAGAATTAGAGATTAAAATTGATTTTGAGCTTGGAAATGTCATCCATAATCCTTATTGAATAGATCAACGAATAAACATTTACTCGTGTTCATCATATCTGGTGAAAATTCAACTAAAAATCAGATGATGTAAAAAATTATATACGCACTCGTGAAGGCAATGTTCTAATTCCAGAATCCTGCCTGGCGTATAATATCCATCTGATTTAAGGCTTAACGGTTTGATAATATTACTATTCTGCAATAATGTGAAACTGTCGATGATTCGTAAGATGCCTTAGCGACGGAGCCGGAGGGATTTCTAAGAAAACCTCCACGGTAATTGCTCCTGAAATTTCATTTACTCCTCAAAAAATATTCGCGATCGTTTTCTTGGGAAGATTTAAAATTTGTTGGCAATCATAGATTTAGTTAGTTCCTGATTTACAAAAATGTACATGAGAAATTACTGGAACATATACGTTTGCTGGTTTATTGCACAATTTAAGATTTACTCGATTCAAGAGAGGAATCCCTTCTATCTTCGTAAGGTAATTCATTTCACAAGTGGTAGGTTGTGGACGACACTGGGCAGGCCATAGCCCTATCCTAATGCGCCATACGCACTCGAGTATCAATTGCCCTAAATCACTGATTGCTTCTTGCGTTCATATCAAATTGATGTAATTTGTAGAAAGGACTCGTTTTTTAAACTAAATTTAGAATTTGAAGATTGATCAAAATTAGAAACCGATGCAATAAAACAGTTTGTTTTTGGTTTG
This sequence comes from Gammarus roeselii, assembly GCA_016164225.1. NCBI lineage: Eukaryota > Metazoa > Arthropoda > Malacostraca > Amphipoda > Gammaridae > Gammarus > Gammarus roeselii. Next base: position 2,607 of record SDVV010024462.1, read on the forward strand.
AGGTTATTACTTTATATTCTTTATATGTGTGTGTGTGCGTGGTTGTGGCGGCTACTAGGAGGAAGAACTGACACCCGCCCACCGTGATATCTTAAGGAACACTGATAAAGCATTGCATTCAGTGTCAAAAATGCAAGAAATCCTTGGTCACACAACTCTTTAAGAATATATTCAGACGGTGCTCTTGAGAATTATTCAAACTGCCAATATTACTACATTTTAATAGTTTAGTTCTTTACCATCGATAGCACCAGAGGCGAAGGTTAAGAGTCTTGGAAATTTGATAGCCTTGCTTCGGGGTTGAAGAAATAAGTTTAAATCTAAATAGATGTAACTCTATCCCGCTAAGATTGATGATATACCATTCAAATAGGGCATAGTTACAGGAAATCTATCATAAATCAAGTGCTTTCAACAATTGAACTATCAATGGTATTGCTACTACCTTTAAAGTGATTAAAAATGAATGGTGTTTTAAAATTTCATTCGAATCTTGCAACTTTTCAAATCTTTCAATAGTCACGTTCATTGTTCAAAAACAAAACAACGCTGATAATTTTTTTTTATACCGGGCAACAACGTATCCGACGAATGATAGCCCAATTTTAGGCGTCACAGTGCGCATACAATATCCACTTATATATTCTTTTATGAATAATCTTAGGATGGCTTCCATCAATAGATGAAGCATTTAAACACTGTACCAAAAGCAGAACATATGAACAATGTCATTTAAAAAAAACATTAAATACCATTGGCCTGAAAAAGGCTGGACAAGTCTTCAACCGATGGATGAATACCATCACTCAGTGATGATACTAGTGAAGGCTTATTTACACCCATTTCATTCCAATTCTAACTTTTCAATTTACTGATGGACGGATAGGTAACGTGAATGATCACATCAGCCATTCAATGTTGCTCCTACGAGCACAAAAATGCAGTTAGGCAACTCCGTTACGTAGCTGTTCAATTAATACGTTAAAATGAACAAGCTACATCTATTATTTAAACTGAACAGAAATTGCCATGAATGTTATTTAATTTGCAATAACAGCGATGAAAGAATAACCAACTATTAATGTAAAATTGAATTAGTTCGCCAATTTCATATCAATTGCAGACGGTCATACAATCGTTAATTCGATGAAAAAATGTTCTAGATGAACTCTCAAAAATAACTGATGTGAGCTCAAAATTTTTGCCACTAAGTTTATCAAGGAAAAATAAGCGTACATTTTCAATCCAAATGACTTTCCAGCGTGTAAGGCATCCACATTAGATATTATATGAGGATCACCTCCTACCTGGAAAAATATCGCAGCCCGACGAAGTCATTTTCCAAAAAAAGGCTGCAATGTTCGTGAAGAGGCTTATTAAGGATTCGAGGGATTTGGAGGCGTTCCGTTGACCGGCATCAGCAAAAAATAAACGTTTGATTTGGAGAGAAGGAGGGGGACATCCTATAGGCCTTGACGACGTTAATAAAGATAGCATTTATGAACGGATATTGTATAGCTGAGGCCAGTGTGGACACACATTATTTGTTTAAGGCTTATTCATAACTCAGAAAAACATGATATTGTTTCCAATAGTAGAATAGTTATAACGTGAGAGATGCTAATTGCGGTCGACTGGAATATGGTTTCTATTGCAACTCTTCGAGACAGGTTTTGCCAGGAAAGAAAACATGAATAGAAGGAAAATTTTATACAAACGTGATTAGATTCTGCAATGTCCAAATTATTCGTTCATAGTATATAAAATTGTTTCCATCACTAACAAGAGCAAGAACATTGAAATATACAAAATGATTTCACTTTCGAAAATGAACCGAGCAGTTCTCATAAAAATATTCATTTCCCTTCAAAATTTGTTGCAAGTGAATCAAGTGATTCAACTACAAGTTTGTTGGATATAAATTCCACGTCCAAATAGTGTTCCAAGTTCTATTAGAGAAGACATCATACAAAAGTATATGGCTCTGGCGGGATCTCAATTGGTTGAGCCTACTTCTTGCTGCTGGGATGTAAGTTTTTCTTATAAATGTTTATCTGTCGACAATAGGCGCGAACACCGACGGATGAAGAGCAAGGATCACAGGCCACAGACTCAATGCCCTTGCTGACGGTTGCGCCCGCTTCGACGTTGAACAAAGTACGCATTAGTGGCTCATTACATTTTTCCATCACTCTGTCCGATATCTCCTACGAAGATTGACAAATGCTCAAAAGATTTATCTAATTACAAGTTAATTTATGTTGTCCGGCACTAATCCCGAGAGCCGTCTCATTGAGGGCAGCGAGGACTCGGATTGCAGTGACCGAAGTGTCAATCACGTTGGTGTTTGTTGTTGCTAAGTTAAGTCAACAAATGCATTCTCGTTTTTCCTATTAAACCGTGAAATAGTTGATCGTTATTTGCCCTTGTAAAAAGGGTCTAGATATTAGAATGAAGTGACATAATTATTTTGTGTCCTTTATTTCATGTAGACAGTGGTGTTTGGTGATGAAATCTTTTTCGTGAATAATGAGTTGGCTTGTTTCAATTGTTTAAAGAATTTACTCCAATACACAGAGACCGTATGGTCACATTAATCATTCATTTATTCAACCATGACATGAAACTGTGATCATTTAAATGGTGTAGGTGAGAAAACAAATATTTTAATGGAGTTGTAAGCAGAGGAGTAATAAGCTAGAACCAGGAGTGTTATTGCTTGTAAAAATTATGGTCACAAACAATACTGATTGATATCTTCGATTGAGAGAATACCTTTATCCATCCGACCCCGCCGAAGGCATATTGTAGGAACATTTTTGAGGAGAAACAGGAGAAAAATGTTGGACCCTTTCATAGGAGCATATTAATGGAGGAAATTATAGTATTATGTTTAATGGAGTGTGGCTGTAAATAAGCTCTCGCAAGACAAATAAGGGAGTTGTTCCCTAAATCGGAAGTTCGTCCTCAACACCTTCGACACACTCTTCTTTTCTTCAATTCCCTCTTCCTCTTTGGTCTAGTGAGAGGACTTTTCTTCCTTTTTGATCTAGTGAGAGGACTTTCCTTCCTCTTCGGTCTAGTGAGAGGACTTTTCTTGATCTTTGATCCAGTGAGAGGACTTTTCTTTCTCATTGAACTAGTGAGAGGGCTTTTCTTACTCTTTGATCTAGTGGAAGGACTTTTCTTCCTCTTCAAAATCGTGAGAGGACTTTTCTTCCTCTTTGATCTAGTGAGGAGACTTTTCTTCCTCTTTGATCAAGTGGGAGGACTTTTCTTCCTCTTTGATCTAGTGATGGGACTTTCTTCCTCTTCGATCTAGTGAGAGGACTTTTCTTCCTCTTTGATCTAGTGTGTGGACTTTTCTTCTTCTTTGATCTAGTGAGAGGATTTCCTTCCTCTTCGGTCTAGTGAGAGGACTTTTCTTGATCTTTGATCAAGAGAGAGGACTTTTTTTCCTCTTTGATCTAGTGAGAGGACTTTTCTTCCTCTTTGATCTAGTGAGGGGACTTTTTTTCCTATTTGATCTAGTGAGAGTACTTTTCTTCCTCTACGATCTAGTGAGAGGCCTTTTCTTCCTCTTTGATCTAGTGAGAGGACTTTTCATCCTCTTTGATCTAGTGAGGGGAATTTTCTTCCTCTTTGATATAGTGAGTGGATTTTCCTTCCTCTTCGATCTATTGAGAGGACTTTCCTTCCTCTTTTATCTATTGATAGGACTTTCCTTCCTCTTCGGTCTATTGAGATTACTTTCCTCCCTCTTTGATCCGGTGAGAGGACTTTCCTTCTTCTTTGATCTAGTGAGGGGACTTTTCTTCCTCTTTTATCTAGTTGTTCATTCTATCAATATAAATGGCGGGCAATGATTGTTTATAACTGAATAACAGCCGGCGAAGATAGCGTTACAAGCTTCAATAACTCGATTTTCATTGGCAGTGAAGACTTTGCTGGGATTTTCGATTTTTTCCACCTATTGAAAAGGAAATTTTTCAAAAGTTTATGAGACGAAAATTTCTTATTGAGATTTGTGACCGTATGAGTTATTTTAGAATATTTCGTGTCATTGTTGTGAATACATTGCTCCGCTCTTCACATGAATAAATAAATTAATGTAATGTGTCAATTTTTGTTAAGATATTCGACTTGAATGTATTTTGAGTTAGAACTTTCTTTCTACTGGTATTATTATCTTGTTGTATAATTAAGCTATCCAACATAAACTTAACATAGTGGAAAACTAAAAACAATAGAATACTGATTATCCTTCCTATTGCACCAAGTCTGCAGGTGAAGAGCACGGTCATTTTGAACTGATTAAGTTTTACAAAGAAGCCTTGCATAGAAATTAACTATTATCCAAGTAGCTTCAACACAGATTGCTGAACTCCAAGTAGCTTTAACACAGATTGCTGAACTCCAAGTAGCTGCAACACAGATTGCTGAACTGCAAGTAGCTTCAACACAGATTTCTGAACTGCAAGTAGCTTCAACACAGATTGCTGAACTGCAAGTAGCTTCAACACAGATTGCTGAACTGCAAGTAGCTTCAACACAGATTGCTGAACTGCAAGTAGCTTCAACACAGGTTACTGGCTTATTATTTTTGGCTAATGTTGTACCTCTAAGAAAATAACATTTCGTAACAGAGTACAAAATTGGTACAAAAATTAATCATTGGTCATTTGGTAAATTTGAATGAATGAATCATAGAAACGGTGCATCGCTGCTGATATTGATATTTATGTTTAATAGAACAGGGTGATCCAGGAGTTTAAGACCCGAAAGATATGATAATAGGTAAGCCAAATAGTGTACTCCAAAAACAAGATTGAAAATGGAGAAAAAGAGTTTGGGGTTTCATTGAGTATTTATTTTAGAAATCAATTCCATATAACTGTTATCCTTTCCAATCAAACATTCCACAGTTCGTATTCACAAGCAATCAAACACTTCCCGAAATGTGACATGTCTTATTTTGCCAATCTTGGATGAAACAGGGTTCTAGATTTGGCTTTCAATGATTTGGATCATCCCATGGATAATTTTCATCCCTAAATGAAGAAATGGATCGCTCATTGATTTGTAGGCGTTGAGATGTCCCTTTGGTTCCCCGACCTGTTCCCCGACCTGTCCCCGACCTGTTCCCCGACCTGTTCCCCGATCTGTTCCCCGATCTGTTCCGATCGATTTTATTTATTAGTGTATAAGAAGTTGACAGAGAAATTTTCATTCAATTCAAAGAGCTATTCAGAATCCTGTACCATCTATGTTTGGCGACTTAGGTCCAGGCACTTTTCGGAAAGGGTGAGTTGTGTATATGACCTGAAAATACTTGGTTGGAAGAGAATGCCAGTTACGGATGCCATTTACAAAACTTAAACACATGTAACGAAACCCATAAGTTTCCTAATTCTATTTCATTAATGTTTTTGGAGTGAGTCGCTTGCCTAAGATTCTATTCTCCATTCTTTGAGGTTCTAAACTTTTGTATCACTGCATTTGGGATAATATTTTAGTACAATGTGGATATGCAGGCAACGGGCAAGCAAATTACTCGATATAAAACTTCAGGAAATGCGATGCAAAGCTCCCATTAAATAATTGGACGTAAGTCGGAAGGTTGATGGCGCGTGTAAAGGGAAAGTTCGATCAAAATTTATACACAGGGCTTGTGAATCGAAATACAAATCTAGAAAGATTTCAGCACAGCATTTGTCACTTTGGTTGCTTGTGCGGGACCGGTGAGGATTTCAGGAATTTATTGTGTGTAGCTGTATATCAATCAAAGGGTGCTTTTTTCGGATACACTCCACAAATACGGGATAACAAATCAGGGCCAGCGAGTGTTCGTTGCCTTGCATCAATGATATCACTCCAACGTTCATATATACGATTGATTAAAGAGGGCAATAAAGGTCATCATTTCAAAATGCTAATGAATCGAAGGATAACAAACAACGATTATAGAAAAGGCTTTTAATTTACTGGACAAGCGACGTTTGTCCCAACCAAAACAGCCCTCTGAGAGCTACGGGCTCGCCACTCATCCATTAATCACGGAGAAGATGACTGAATTGTTGACATTCGGAGATGCGACCGCCTGAAGCATAAAGTTTTCTCTTCCCATCTCCACTCTCCCCTATGAAATAATAGTCGATGTGATACGCGACCGGTTTTTCTCATATCCCTTCCTCTATCGATTATGATCCTTTCTTTCCATAATTTATTTACAGGCAATAAAATATAACATTTTCAAGGAGAGTCTTCCCCGCTGACGGAGTATGTAGTGTAACTTTTTACCCCCGGAATGCAGCTTCACCGCAACTGATGTTAAACGTCGTACACAAATAACTGACGCTACCGAACAATTCGTCGATTATTCAAATGAAACGTGAGTTGAACAGTGTTGTACAAAAAAATAGTTATATTATGTAGATGAAATTGGGATGTAAAGGGAACAGTGTTACACAAGTAGTTATATTACATTTATTATTAATAATGATATTATAATGATTAATAATGTCATTATTATTACCCTCGAAGGAAAGCTCTCTACACCCCGCAGACGAAAAATATCTTCCAAGTCATTTATTTATGAGGAATTGATTGACTAAAGAGAGTTTATGATAAACTACATGATATACTATGTGTTTTGCATTAAAATGGATAAGATAAATGCTTTAATTTCGTTGGTAACAATAAGCTCGAGATAATGATGCCCGAACTAGGTTGTACAGATACACATGGTGCGGAGAAGGCCAGTTTGGAGCTCACAAGAATCCTTTTGATATATATACCTTAATATCAAATGTGATATTGTAAAATCCATTGATCATTCTTATTATCCGTTATTGTTATCTCTTATTATCAGGAATCCCTCACAATAATAATAACCATATACCAAAAGAACTACTTATACTACACTCTCTATATAGGGTATGTTCAGTCACTCCAGTCTTTATTATCGCAATTTTGCACAAATACCGTTTTGGCCGTTTGAGTGAACCACTGAGCGTATCGCTCTCAAATTTTAAGTGTATAATTTACATTGTGATCGAAATGTTATAACAAATTTTTAATGAGTTTCTTTCTTTCCTGTAGAAGTTATTGACATAAATATGAATTGCTGGGGCTACTAACATTCATACTGTCGTTATTTTTATTATATATGTGTTTTTTTGATGCTCACAAAGCAGCAGTATCATTTTAATCAGTATTTCATGCTAAAAAGACGAATGAGAAACTTTGATTTTGTATTTTGTTTCTGTTAGAACGATTTTTTGATCAAATAGTTCACGACGTGGCCCTCCGTGACCCGTATTTTCTACATGCTACAAATAACAAAAAGGGAGTAGAATTCGACGTCTCGTGAGTCATTCTATATATAAAAATCTCTTTGAATCCGAATCTGAAGCTAAATTGACCCTAACGCCTTACTGTGGTAAGGTTTTAGGTTAGTTGAAGTTAGTGAGAATAGGTTAGATTAAGTTATGTATGACTAGGTTGCAGTGATACCTAGGTATTTCTCCACATAAGACACAATGGCGTACATTTTTTACAATCTGAATTTCATCTATGCCATCCGTGTTTTAAATTTCACATTCGTACATAAAACGATATATGGCAGTCAAATTACATCTATTTCAAACACGTGAATACCAAATTTAAAGGGAAATTTTATCAGCACCTATTTATGGTGAAATATGAGCATCCAAATTTCCATACCTTCCTGCTTTGACAAGATATTTTTGTGTTTTGTCAACTAACCGCCATCTATAGAAGCGTGATTACAACTAATGTTTCCCTTCATGTTATGTGCCTACTTTTGTTCCGCAGCAGCGCATGGTACTTACCTGATAATACTATTGAATACATTTTCAAGTAGGAAAATGGTGGAAAATATTTTAGTGTCTATGAGTCCTATAGCTTGAGATCTTCCTGCAATTTCATCAGTACTCATTTTCTTGGGTTTTGCTGGGCAACCCGGTCGATGCCAGTGTTTAATAAAAGGGAGAAGGGGAATATCAAATAAAGTTACCCGCGAAGGCTTAAATATCTCCGACATAACAAGAATTACGCCCAACACTCGGAGAATGTAATTCCTTTGCCTCATGTCTTGACTAACCAATAATATACAACTGTACGACTATAACCATCACAGTTACTGAAAAGATTTATATCAAAACCAATCCCGAACACAACTTATTGGCTAAATAGTGTGTGGCTTAGCGGTGTTCAAGTTACCCCTAAGAAGAGGTTGCTGTTATCTATGCTTAGTGCTAACGAAAATGTAAAAATTCATTGGATGAACTGCTGCTACACTCTACTGGCATCTATTGCAGTTCACTACGCTCTACCACACATAGCCTGACGTTGTTGCACTCAACTATACTCATCAACACTCTAAATGCACTAATAGCCGTTCACTACACTATCCTGCAGACAACTGCGCACTATTTCAATTTTGCTACGCTCTACTGTATCTCACTGCAGTTTACTGTACTATATTGAATTTTACTACACGCTACTGAATTCCAGTAGAGTGAAGTAATATCCAATCGCGTATAGTGGAATGCCCTAGAGCGTACCAGAGAGAAGTTGAGAGTAATATATTTCAGTCTAATTGAGAAGAGTGTATGGGGCTTTACTAGATTGCTTAAGAGAGTAGAAGACTATCTAGCTTTCCAAAAAGTGTGAAAAGTAGTAGGATGTAGATAACCGCGTTTATCAATACACGTACGGGAAAACGATTGTTTGGTTAAAGGAAAGTTTTCTGATAAACATGAATTGGTTGCTCTGTTACTTGATATGAATGTGTGAAATGCGGTGTATGTAATGTTAAATTGTATTTTAAAAATACAGAACGATATGCATGTACGCTGTTAAATAATGAAGCCATAATTCGGTATGTGGAACAAGTTGTCACTGATATGACAGTTAGCGGATATGAAAGTTTCTGAACTGACGTTAGCTATAGGAAATTTTTGCATCAAGTACAGCTACCCTTAATTTTAGTTTGTGACGGTCGTTTTCTCGTCCATTCACAATGACGTCTAACTTCTTTCATGACAGGTTTGTGCAGTTTATTAATTTCAATAAAAAATTGTTGATATTCTGGTCACTTTAGCATGTGTGATCGATTTCAATGCTAGGTAATTTCCGGCTGAGATTGTGCAATTATTTGTCTGCTCGCAGTGACGGCAAACGCGAACTAGTCCTTTCAACACTTACTGTCCCTTAAACTCATTGGGGGCTTGTTTACCGAAAAAATACACATCTTTACATCTCTAAGGATTTAGGATTTAAGGATTTAAAATTTATTTAGGTATAATGACATGTTGACAGAATAACAGAAATATCAGAATACACAGATGATACGTACCGTGTCTTCGTCAGCGTGAGCTGTTCTGAAGACAACATTTGCTACCTGGGTGAATTTAATATTAACTTAACACTAGGGTTGAAGAGTAAGGACCAACCGATGGATATGTTGGAGGACATCCTCTACTCTCCACTTTTTAATATGTGGAGACAGATGCAAGCATTACATTAGACCATTCATTTCGAGAAAAATAAGCAGAGGAAGTTTGATCACCGACGTTTACTTTATCATGACTATTTACTGTTTCAGCTGTCATTTACTTAGCTTGAGAGCAGAAAATGTCCGACATGAGGTTGTCTATTACATTACTCACACATTGTTTGGCGAACGATGGCACCAAATTGAAACTAACTGCATAGTTAGAAAGATTTATTAACATATGCACACAGGAAAGAAATATTTCAATGAGTCATAATCGATGGGTACACTAAATAGACGGATTTCTACGTGAACAAGATAATTGGAAATTTGAGCATGTCAGGCGAGAGAAAATATATATATTTACAAAATGAAAGCATCTATAGATGAAATGTAGAAACACAAATAGTTGACACGGTAAATTGCATAGCAGAAGTAAATTACAATTCAAGAGTTT
>SDVV010024463.1:0-12583 GCA_016164225.1 Gammarus roeselii
ATATATAGTTCATAGCAATATAATACCAAAAACCTAACACTTCAAAAAAATATCAAGCCCTTTCATGAGAATTTGTAAGCCTACCAGACAGCTACGATAGAGCTACTGTTAAAACTTCATGTTTAGAGCAAAATGGTAAAAGGATGCGCTTTATGCTTCTGAAAATATAACAAAGATAATACTTACCCGGGCCAAACTTTTACCATACAAAACAAATCAGGAATCATGACGAGCTGCCGTTTGAAATACATGAAGCCACCTGTCAATTCCGTCAAAACACTCTCCAACAACAACCGGCCGTTTACATCTTTTACACCTCCTCCTTCTTTGTCTCCCCTCTTCATCTCTTTCCAGAACATCTTATTCTCCTCGAAATTATCGCACAATTACCTACACCATCAGCATCTATTTTTGTTCTCATCACCACAAGCTGCACGTCTTGTCTCTTTTCTCTCTAACTGTCGTAGGCCACCACCAAACTCGCCTGCAACCACTTCTCAACAGCTTTCCTCTTCTGCGTTACAGTCATTCTGATCTCATCATCCCACCACTTGCAACCCTCCTCTTGCACCCGCCGACACGGTGCACACCACACAAGTAACTCAACGATGTATCGTCCTGAAAAGTCATTAAATAGAGTACAACTGAAAGGTAACTTGCAACCATCATGCGCCATTGTAATAAAAAACGACAATTTTGCAAGTAGCTACATGATAGATTAAATAAAAATATACGAATTCATCACTGGTCAAATTGTTGCTATATGTTTAGTGTCAGCATCACGTTGGGCGAACTGCCAGTGCATAGTAACATGGTCTGCCAGAAGCACGAATGTGAGGCAGTACTGAGCGACCTAGCAAATAACTGGGTAGTAAAGCAACATGATTGATTAGGCCGTTACGTAAGATGAAAGGACCGACAAGTAAGATGATTGCTGCTAAGATGATTGCACTATCAAGCAAGATAATTGAAACATGAATCCAGCCTGTTAAAACTTACTTTGTCTTCGCCAGCGGTAACCTTGGCATCAGCCATTACAGGTTTCAGACGTCCCGGAGAGTCTTTGCCGTGTATTTTGAGCAGGTGGACCTTCAGGTTACACTCGTGGCGCGCCCGATACGAGCAGTCGGGGCACTGGTAAGGTCGTTCGCCGGAGTGTCTCATATAGTGGCCTCGGAACAGAGACTCCCTGGAGAAAGCCCTGCTGCAGACGGGGCAAGTGAATGCGTCCCCAGATTTCCGGGACATAGACTGGAACATCTCCTCATACGGAAGGGTGTCGTATCGACCTGGCTCTTTGCCGTGGCGATACTTCCAGTGGGACTGGAGGCAGTAAACTCTGCGGGCTGTGTAGGGGCACAGGCGGCACTTGTATGGCCTCTCACCGGAATGCTTCATGTAATGGACGCGGAACCTGGAGATTTCGCGCACTACAGCACCACACACCGGACACTTGTACTTCCCACCGCCAACCTTCACGGAGGAAATCTCCACTTGACTCAATGGAGGGATGCCAGACTCTTCGGAGACAGTTGGAGGGTTTATCTTAGGCAAGTTCGACTCTTCAGACTTTGGGGCGACAGTCACTAGATTCGACTTTGAGATGACAACTGGAGCTTCCATTACAGGGATGACAGACGGAACCTGAACATATGAAATCCATCAAACGATTGCAGAAACAATGATGTAGCTAGCAATACGCAGGCCTGTTCGTTCTCACGTTTGCCCTTGCAAGTGGTTCACTGCCACAATAAAAAATTACGGCTAAGAACATCATCAAACATGGAAACTTGCACGGCTATGACAAATTAAATTGGGTGTTGCTGTCATAAACAAGTGAAGGCGTGAACGTTTCAAGTTCATCTATAACCAGTAACATTGTAGCTACACAATCAGCTTAAGTGATAGGTAATACAAAGCACCGCATTATTCACCTTGGATGTTTTCCTGCGAGTCTTTCCGGCAGTATGCCTACAGAGAATATGGGTCTTGAGGTTGCGTTTAAGGCGCGCCCTGTGAGGGCAGTGGGGACATGGGAAGGGCCTCTCCCCGGAGTGAGTCATGTAGTGCCCCTTGAACAATATCTTGTCCATACACAGCCTCCCGCACACGGGACATAGGTAGCCTTTGCCAGGGGCTTTGCAGTGCTCCAAAGGTAACTCGCTGAAGAGCACCGGCGTAGTCACTATTTCGCTGGATGGCTTTGGTGTAGAGGAAACCTGGGGCCATGAGTCGTTGATAGATGGCACTGGAGACGTGGGCGGGTTTGGGAGTCGGATCTTCAGCTGCGGAAAGAGGTTCTAGGTTAATGTCAGCTAAAACAGTTTGAGTTTTGTTTAACGACCTCAGGGCATGAGTAGGTTCAAAAAATCATTCCGGCCACAGGGCATGAATAGGGACAAAGTTGGGGATAAGTGGACAGAAAAGTTAGCACAGACGTGGGGGGAGGCGTTTGGTTTGTGTTAAGACGAAATATAAGCCTGGTGAGCATTAAGTACTGCAGTGTAAGGACAGAACAAAAAAGGGCAAGGTCCTATTAAACAAGAATATAGTCAAGAGGCTTTCTAGGGGGCTGGAGTCAGCGTTCTTCTAGGGCCGAACGTCAAACCAGAAACTAGAAATGCATCAAGTTATAGACAATTTTCTATTAAATTACAGTGATTGGGTTTACTGCAGCGTGAAGTTAATGTCCATTACGCGGCAATGTCAAAGGTAGCACTGAGGTATTGGAACTTTCTAGGTGATGAGGCCTCATAATCCGGTCCTAGCACTCCCCGGGTGACAGCAATGAGTGTTATCCCTCATCCTACCCGGCTCCAGATCCTCAAGGATTCGTAGTCGTCCTCAAGGACGACCGGTCGAGGGGGAAGATGAAGATACAGGAAACTGGGATCCCATTAATGAGACCTACACTCCGTGTGGGGAATCTCCCTCACGAAAACAGCAAGAATGGAAAGAATAAAAATGAGTTTTGTTGTAGAAAAGGCTCGCAAGAAAGAAATAATGCAAGACGGCTGTTTTTACCCACCCGAAAAAGGAGAAAATTTAGGATGTGAGCAACGACCATAGTGATAGAGGTAAAGAGGGAGGAAATGTAGGATCTTTGAGCAACGACCATAGTGATAGTGGTCAAGAGGGAGAGAATTTAGGATCTGCAAGCAACGACCATAGTGATTGTGGTCAAGAGAGAGAGAATCTAGGATCGGCAAGCAACGATCATGGTGATAGTGGTCAAGAGGGAGAATGAGATGTCAGGAAATGTGAACAAAACATAGGAGACAAATGAGATGAATAAAAGTGGAACAAATTCAGTATGGGGACAAATTGGGAAATAGTGGATAGGTGATTTAATAGTGCATCTACTTGAAGATTCAGCCCGCCTTGTAGCACTAGACTAGATTAAAGATTGGATCAAGAGTGCTGTAGAGTTAGCCTTGTAGCACTGGACTAGATTAGAGATTGGATTAAGAGTGCTCTAGAGTTAGCCTTATAGCACTAGACTAAATTAGAGATTGGGATAGGTTCTTTTTTCATAACTGAAGGACTCTGACTCTAGAGCAGAGATAGCAAACAGGGATCCCATGCTTGAGATCTACACTCAAACAGAGAATTGCTCGCATGAGAACAGCAAGAATGGAAAGAAGAGGTAGAGAGTATGATAAAAAGGTTGAATGACAAACAGGGTAAAACCCTAGAACTGTACACGGACATTTATAATGTGCCCTGAAGAACGCAAAATCCTCAAGTAAAGAAGAAACTAGACCAACCAAGCCTAATGTCTAGCTAGGACCTCTGCTGGGTGTTGAAGCAGTTACTTAAAACAGTCCCTTAGCCTGAAAAGCATAAAAGTATCTACATTAGAACTGCCATGAAGCTCTTAGATTATATTTGAGTGACCAGAGTTGCTGGAAACGATAAATGCATATAACTTAAGACCGTCACAAAGCCTATGACCCTCTTAGCAGTAGCTAACTTACTGTAGATGTCAACATGATCTTAATTTCACTAGTGACCAGGGTAGCTGGAAGCGCCAAGTGCATCTAACTCAAGACCGTCGCAAAGCCTATGAGCCTTAGCAGTAGCTAACTTGCTGTAGATGTCAATATGCCCTTAATTTCATTAGTGACCAGGGTAGCTGGAAGCACAAATGGTAGCTACCCAAGATTAAATTACAATGACAAGGCTATAAGGTGCGCAGGAGTCAATGTTCTTCTGGCGCCGAATGTCAAACCAGCAACAAGTGTTGCATCGAGCCTTAGAAAAAAATTTATTTAGTGATTGTGTTTACTACGATGTAAAGTCAATGTCCTTTACGCTGCAAATGTCAAAGGCATGCATGGGTTTTGTAGGAGGTACGATACCTCCTTAGAATGAGTCTTGACAACCTATGAGTATCATCTACAATAAGACTGTTCCGTAACTTGGAAGCCCTACGACTAAGTACCACAAAACGGTACCGATGACTGGAAACGCAAGAATATCTACCCTAAGACTGTCCCGTAGCGTGGAAGCACGAGAATAACTACCTTAAGACTGTCTCGAAGCCTGGAGGCCTTATATCCGTGCCTGGCAATGGTGTGCCTCTTGAGCTGAAAGGGATAACGTGTCCTGAAAGAACACTGTCGGCACTGGAATGGCTTCTCCCCCAAGTGGGTAATGTAGTGTTGGCGATAGCTCCCGAAGGTGCCCACCACCAGCGAGCAGATTGGACACTGATACTTCCCATCGGGTAGCCTGAAAGCGTCGTGACTTAGCTCTTTGAAGGGCGCAACAGAGGGGGTGTAACTCTGGAAATGACGCAACGAGATCAGATCAAAATAGTGACGTGACAAAATCACTAGTCAATTTCCTCAGAGCGCCTAATGTAAAATCGGCAATAAGTCGTGCAACCAAAATAAATCAAGACTGTCATCAAGCACGTGAATCCAGGTGTAACGGTAAAATAAAGCACAACGGGATGGAAGAGTCTAGATTATGGTGAGGGGAGTAGCAATGTAACAGCATTATGAAAAAAATTACTGATCTTCATTATTTGACACAAATAAATACATCCTACTATAAATTTTGAAATTACTCTTGGTGTATAAATAAATTCATCAACTTATAGCTACAAGTTTGAATTGATTTAATGCTAATATGAATTCACAGTCTACTTTGATTCAGTGCCTAATTTCATTACAGAATTAAAACACCTTGTTTGGTATTGAAAAACACATCCTCCTGTCAATATCTATTTAAGTTTGTTAAATTTAAAAGTGAACCCTCATTTTATATGCTTATCTTTCTGTGAAATGTGAACTGCAAAGCCATTTAATTTGAAACTGAAAATATTTATATGCAAACCAATGATTTGTAGTTAGGTGGAATTGTGCTATCTAAAAAATTCAGATTAGCATGTCATTGCATCAAACTATTTATTCAAAAGCTATGCTGAGTAACATCTATAATTTCCTCCAACAAGTGTGTAAACAAATAGATAGCTAGAAAAAATTTAGCTCAAGATTTTCATTACTGAGAAACGTGTTATCAACTCTCACGCAGGCCTGTATGCAAGTGAGATAAAAAAATAATATTCATAAAGATGCTTGTACTTATGAATAAGAATTTCGTTGTTATACGCCTTACATAACGGTATATATGTTGATGAGTGGCTTTCAGTTGAGTTGGTGCTTTCAGTCACTTCTTTAAATATTTGTTTTGTTTAACGGCATTGCACTGTCCTGCCAAATTTTTATTCTTTATTTTTTCTTTATCTTGTGAGATTGGGTGTACGTCTAGCATCCCATGTTTATGTTACTCGGTGGAACTCTGTTGTGTATGTTTTTTCAGATAACCCCCGGAATAGGTTACTAGCTCAAGAGACGTCGGCAAATGGATGCCATTTGGGCCTGTCCACCAAAAGCAAGGAGGTCAGCCTTTTCGTGCCTGATATAGAATAACCACCGGGCCATGCGTTTATTCTGAAAGACGAAACTCCCATGGCAACAGCAATTTGGGGCGGAGTCTATGAAATTACATAACGGCTAAAATAGCTTGTGTGCCAATAAGAAGTGGACAAACTATAGGGCAGTTCCCTCATTGGAGTTCGATGATTGCACATGACGCAAGGCCCACCCCACCTAGGAGATTTCAAGTGATACGGGGCAGTTTTTTGGGACGGGAGACCACTCAGACGAACACCGGCGGCCACCGCAGTTGGACTTAAAGTTGAGTATTGGTTAGGCACATGGATCAGTGTATAGCACAGAGTAGTAGGATTTCACAGACCCATTGATTAAAGATATTAATTATTCAGTGTGTTCAATTAATTGTCTTAGCACAAACAATTCCTTAGGAGGTTAATAGCCAGAATTTCATAACATCATCGTATTGCTGAGATGGATGACGCTCAGAATTGAGCAGAAAATTCGAGACTGTGGTTGATGCCTCAATACATTGCTCATCCAAAAAAAAGGACAATAAACAATGACGATAATGCAAAGTTATTTTAAATTGTAAGAGGCTAACTTAAACCTTTGTACCCTATTATTAATGCTTTTTACGTTATTGTTCAAGTTGTTGGAGACATCCTTGAAATTTATAGTGAGTTTTGTGGTGAGTTGTTTGGTTAAACTGACGTGAAGGACATTAAATCAGTTTTGCTGTGGGAGAAGAGGGTTCAATGAAAGTTAAAGATTTGCAGCAGCTAAAATTAAACTTTTTCAATGTGTATCAAACTTTGTCTAAATTTTATTGCTTGAATCAAATGAGAAGCAATGTCCAGATATGATATCATGACAAGAATCCAAATTAGATAGAATTCCATGTTGGATTTGGCGCATGTCTGAGATCCCTGAACATTAATTTTTTCCCTAAAATACACTATGTCTAAAATATAAATTAAGATATTTCTTCCATTTTCCGATGCATTTAAGTACAAACGAATATTTCCTAAATCTAAAATTAGGAGCAAATAAGCAGAGTTGTCAGTTGAATGGACAAGTCAGAGGCGACGCGGTGTGGACTGGGGTCAGAGTTTGACAGAGCTTGTGGAAAGAGGAAGCGGTGAGTTGACATGGGTAAGAGAAAAGAAACGAGATGTTCGAGAAATGTCAATGCAAGCCAACTCAGTGTCCACCTAAATAGCGAGTTATTGGAGAAAGTTGCGTTTCAACTTCGTGGGATCCAATTTGGAGAGGACTGAGCTAGTGGAAACTGAGGTGAAGGGTGTATATGAGCTGAAGGACGTTGGGGATAGAAGCAAAGAGAAGGTTGTTTGCGGACGTAGCTGTCCCAGCTGTGCTCTACGGAGCTGAGTGAGAGCAGAGGTGAGAGCAAATGAGAGAAGATTTAATGTTTTCAAAATGAAATGTTTCAGGAACATGGCTGGGGTGAGGCCGAGAAACAGGATCAATAGCGACGTCATACGAATTTGAACAGAGATAGTGAAGAAGTCAGAGGACAAAGTAGATTTACGTGTTCTGAGATTGTTTGGACACACGGTGAGGATGAACGTAAGCCTAGAGGTAGACCGAATTTTGGGTGGATGGATGGCGTGAAAAAGGCGTCAAGAAAGAGACATTAGTGAGGTGGTAGTAAGAGAGAGTGCAATGGATCAGTGGAGAATGGTTGTGAATATATGAATTTTTGAGCTGCCTTGATATGCTTTCCCGCCCTTGGCATCGCGTTGAGAAACGGATGGTTGTGGGCAAACCGGTAATCCAGTATTACTGTTGTGCCCTGCTACAGGCACAAAAAGGCTAAACTTTGTTTGCGTGTGAGTGTATGAGCGGAGTGTGAGGTGCGCCTTGCCAATCCCTCTTTCGGGGGATTCGGCCAAGTGTCTGTATCATTGAAATTGTCTATTGATCATGCTGTCGATTTAGTGGTTTCATCTATGTAGCCGGGTCGTTAGAAAATTGCTACCGTATCCACCGCGTGTCGTATGAAGCGATTAAAAGGGCGCCCCGTAGCCGGGAGTAGAATCGTGCTACCGTAACCCCTGCGTGTCGTAGGAGGCGACAAAAAGGGGCGGAGCAAAAGAGCTAGGAATCCCGTTCTCAGTAAAACCTTTCCTCAAAGACGGCAAGACGAGCGGGGGAAGGAGAGGCTCACACTTCTCCAAACACTTTTGTTAAGGTCGCTGAATACGTGTGGCTGTAGTACGAATGATGTAAAGAGGTGGGAGATTGGTGAGATGTTTAGGAGGAGGAAGTTAGATGTGTTGGTGCTGAGTGAGACGAAATTGAGAGGTAAGAAAGAATGTGAGTTTGGTGTGATAAGAGGAATAAATCTGGTGAGGAGGAAGAGTGTGCACGAGAAGGGTGGTTTTGATAATGAATGATCGGTTGACTAGTAGCGTAACCGAGTGGGAGGAGGTACCCTTAAGATTGATGAGGGTGAAAGTTAAGTTAGGCGTACAAAGATGGGTATTTGTGTGTGCTTACGGACCTGGCAGCGAGAGGAGATAAGAGGAGAGGGAGCAATTCTGGACTGACCTGAGTGAGTGTATTGAGATGTTGGAGGTCATTTCGATGTAGTTGTACTGGGTGATCTTAATGCGAGAGTTGGAGATGTAGTGGTGAAGAATGTGATAGGAAGGTATAGCGTTCCCGGTAGAAATGACTGGAGAAAACCTGATAGGTCTGTGTATGGAGCAGGAGTTGATAGACGGGAACAGTTTGTTCAAGAATCGAGATATCCACAACTCCTCTCAATCTACCTTCTACCAGAAGATGCTCAGACACTCCTCCACCCTCCCCTCTCAACACCCGCGCATCCAACAGCCTTCCCACTACTCTCTTCGATATCAGCACAAAATCCATCAGTGCTCTCTCACCACTGCACCACAGGCCATCATTACCCATGTGTGGAGCAGGAGTGGGAGGGCAACAAACAAGTGGGAGGAGGAAAAGAGGTAATGAAAGTGAGTGGACTGAATGTGAAAAGTAGAGCCGAGGAGTTCCAGCAGGCGTTGAGGGAAGAATATAACAACGTGAGAGGACAGGACCTGCGAGATGTGGAGGAAAAATGGGAGACGTTAATGGATGCGTTGCGAAGATGTGCGAAAAAAGTGTGTGGTGCGCGTTGTGTGGGCGGGTGCAGAAGGAAAGGTTGCGAGTGGTGGAACGAGGTCAAACTGGCGGTGGCCTGGAAAAGAGGAGCGTTTGAGGAGTGGTTGCAGGTGAAGTTGGTGGTGGCTTATGAAAGCTACAAAGAAAAGAGAAACGAGGTGAAGCAGGTGGTGAGGAGAGCCAAAAGGGACGCTGATACCAAGTAGGGCAGACGGTTGTGCCAGAATTTTGAGGAGAACAAAAAGATGTTCTGGAAAGAGGGAAGAGGGTGAGAAAGGGAGAGACCGGAAAGGGGAAAGTGGTGAAAGATGAAAATGACCAGTTGTTGATGGAAAGTGTCAATGTACGGAAAAAATGGGCCGCGTATTTTGATGAGTTGTTGAATGTCGAGGATGACAGAGAGGCTGGCATTGTTGCTGTGGGTGGTGGTGCTGGGATGCCGGTTTTGGGAGAAAGACTTGTGACGGACATTACCAAAAAAGATGTGCAGTAGGCGGTGGAGGTGAAAAAAGCAGGGAAAGCCCCCGGTTTGGATAGCGTTGCGACCGAGTGCCTGAAGAAGGGTGAAGAAACGATTGTCGAATGATTGGTGAGGTAACTAAACTTGTGTTTTGTGGCAGGCGTGGTACCGATTGAGTGGCGCAGTGCCTGCATTATTCCACTATATTCAGCAAAAGAGATAAAAATGAATGCTGCAACTCAAGAGGTATCAGTCTTATTTGTGAATGGTAAATTGTACGGGAGAGTGCTGATCAAAAGGATTAGAGACTGTACGGACTGCACGATTGGAGAGGAACAGTGTGGCTTTAGGAGTGGTAGAGGGTGTACTGATCAGATTTTTGCAGTGAGACATGTCTGTGAAAGTACCTTGCCAAAGGAAAGGATGTGTTCTGGGCCTTCATGGATCTGGAGAAAGCATACGACAAGATTGACAGGGAAGCGCTGTGGAGGGTGTTGCGTTTGTATGGAGTGGGCGGACATCTGTTGAGAGCGGTGCAGAGTTTCTATGTTGGCAGCCGAGCATGTGTCCGAGTCGGGAGAGAGGCGAGTGATTGGTTCACAGTAAAAGTGGGACTGAGACAAGGTTGCGTGTTGTCTCCCAGGTTGTTCAATCTCTATATAGATGGAGTGATCAGGGAGGTGACCACGAGTGTGCTGGGTTGCGGCTTGGAACTGTTGGAAGCGAATAGACGCAGTTAGCAGTTGAGCTAGTTGTTATTTGCTGATGATACGGCCCTGGTTGCGGATTCAGAGGAGAAGCTATGTAGGCCAGTGTCTGAGTTTGGTAGAGTGTGTGAGAGGGGGACGCTTCGAGTGAACGTGGGTAAGAGTAAAGTAATGAGATGCTCGAGGACTGTCGATGCGAGCAAAATTATTGTTACCTTAAATGGAGAGCTCTTGGAGGAAGTTCAGTGTTTCAAGTATCAGGGCTCCTATGTGGAGATAACTGAACTAGTGGAAACTGAAGTGAAGGCGCGAGTGAAGGAAGGTTGTAAAGTGTTGGGTGCATTGAAGAGTGTAATGAGCTGTAGGACGTTGGGGATGGTTCAAATCTGGTTCGAATCTGAACAATGATGGTGAAGAAGTTGGAGAACAGAGTGGATTTGCGTGTTCTGAGATAGTTCGGGCACATGGAGAGGATGGATGAAGGGAGATTGGTCAAAAGGGGTGATGAATGCGGAGACGAGTGGCTGCAGGCCAAGAGGTAGACCGAAGTTTGGGTGGATGGATGGTGTGAATCAGGCGTTGGGAAGGAGAGACATGAATGTGGAGGTAGCGAGAGAGCGTGTAATGAACAGGCGTAAGTGGAGAATGGTTGTGAATGGTTGATTTTGACGCTGCTCTGATGTGCTTTATCGCCCTTGGCAACCCCCTGTTGGGATGGTCGTGAGTGGTGCGGCCCGGCCATCATGAAGCGGCGGGGGTAAACCAGTGAAAAGTGTCGGGCCCTGCTGCTGCCAACGGATCCTCGGACTGCACTAGTCAGAGTATATGTTGAGGAGGTACCGGCCGAACCCTTCATCACAAAAATGCTAAGTTGTGTGAGTGTGAGCGTATGAGGGTGTGAGGTGGGCCTTGACGTCAGCCACCCCTCTTTCTGGTGGATGCGGTCTAGTGTCTGTATCTGTCTGTATGAACCAGAAATTTGAACCAAAACTACTAACTTGACGCAAAAACTCTTGTTGAATGAATTGTAGCTTGTTTTCTTAAAAATAATAAAACGGATTAAAGCACATTATTACAACTACAATAGTAATCGAGCTACATGCAAAGGCGCAGACATTATACTTGGAAGTCTATCTATTTCTTCAATCAAAATTTCATGTTTTGATCCGTTTTTTCAATTATTTCAAAACTAAAAGAACAAAAATACTAAAACCTGATATATTTTTGCTTCTCAGGTCATTCTCCATCAAACCAGCTTTATTCCAGCCTTGAGAAAAAAGATTTGAGGCAACTACACGCTATTAGTCCTAAAAACAATATCAAATTTCCACATATTACCTCTATAATTGTCTAAATAAATTATTCTGAAATTTTTGGCTATTCTTTTCTAATTTTATATCAACTTATTGATTTTTTAGAGCATTAAAACCAATTCTATTAACATTTATATAAATCTAGGCTTGAAAATTCACTAAAATGCCTATAACATTATTCCCTATCTTTCATTAACAAACTCTACAAGTCAACTTCGCATAAAAAAAAAATCTGAAAATTTCTATACAAGTTGGTTCTTGTCCCATCTTTCTAACTCTAACCGTTTTCTTTCAATATTGAATTCTATATGCTCACCAAGCACGCTTTTACAAAAAATGCCGGTCCTGCTAGTGTTAACCATGTAAATATTACCGAAAATGACTATCTAGCACAGTCTTTGTGAAATCACTATTTTGTACTTTTCTCTTATGCTGTATGCATGTTTGTGATGGTAAGGGAGTGAGCGGGAGTATGTATGTGATCATGGGTGCGTGCGTGTGTGTTCCATATCGTTGTACAAGTGATGCGTGTGCATATGCAGATTCTTGCCCGCTAAGTCTAGGATTTATTTACAGGCCTGTTGTAGTATATTTTAATCATGTATAGACAGACATGGACACACACCAGTTTCCCCCTAATTAGGAGGGTGGCTAAGTTAGGCTGAAAGACAGAGGAGGCGACAAATCTTCCCGCCCATGACCGCAGTGTCCATGCCGAGGAGAGCCATGCACCACCAGAGGCTGACACTGCAGTCGGATATGCTAACCACTCGGCCACTCATGAGTTCAAGAATTAATTTTAGTATGATTTTACAACAGCATTTTTTTTGCAAGAAGTGCATAAAACACATCAGAGACATACCTGCAATAAGTATACTTTTTCACTGATCTACCAGACATAAATGCTTAAGAACAGATGACATGTAGGCATATGCCTATGAGCAATGTCTGTTGAAAACAGAACTGCCGGACGTTCCAGGACGATGATATCAAAATAAAAATTTAGGATACAATGAGAGCCGTTTAATTAACTCAGCGACTTAGCAATAT
>SDVV010024464.1:0-12583 GCA_016164225.1 Gammarus roeselii
GAGGAGATGGACAAGAAATGTGGATGGTCTTGCTGAGTTGGATTACTTTTCCAGGCTGAAGCAACTTGGCTTATTTTCTATAAAAGGAAGGTTTCTCAGGGCGGACCTTATTAAATACTGGAGGATCATCTGCAGGTTGGATGATGGCGTTGACTTTGGGGGTATTTTTTGGAGAGCTCCTGATGCAAGAGCTCGGGGCCATCCCTATAAGCTTTTGATGCCGGCTTGTAATACGGACATCAAGAGGAGGTTCTTTGGAGCACGATGTGTTCAGTTGTGGAACAGCCTCCCGAGTTCTGTGGTGGAGTCAGATTCTCTGGCTGCATTCAAGAGGTCGCTTGCGGAGTTTTTGGGTGATACTCTGTTTGAGTTTGTTTAGTTTGGGGTTCTTCTGCAGCGTGTTGGCGTCCTGGCTTTGGATTTGTCTGCTTTTTGCTGTGGCGCTAGAGTGGTGGGTTGTGGTGAGTGTTTGTGTGTGTGTGTTTGTGCCTGTCCTGATGTGTTGCTTCTTTGTTGTACAGTGCGCTGTTCTGGAATTTATTTGTTTATTTTTTTTGTTTTTGCTTCTGTCATGCATGCGGATGGTTCATGTGATAGCCAATAGTGCGCATTAATTCCAGTTCCTATACCTGTGTTAACGTTGCTGTTTTCAGCAGCATACTGGCGCGCATGGCTGTGCTGGCCTCCTCTGGCTCTGCTGCTTCCCACTTGATGTGGTCCTGCTGGAGGGGGCTGCAAAGGCAAAGGCCATTTAAAGATTACACCCTATTTGGTGTTTCTCTTTTTAGTGTTCCATTCATCAGAGTCATTGTTACTAGTATGCACACTCCCAGTTACTTGGTTGTTGCCTGCCTTTATTAGGCTTGTGCTTGCACTTTACAACTCACGCATGTCTTGTTTGCCTCTTGGGCTTGTTCTTGCGTTCCTTATGACCTGTAGGTCTCCTCCTTGGGTCCTGCCTTGCACGTGACTGCACAACGGGGGATAGAAGGCCCAATGTGTAAGGTACAGAGCCTTTAAACCTTGCTTACCATCAGAAAACTATGAAAGGTTTCCAACTTTTTGGAATCTATAGTAATCTTCAGGACTTCTAGGATAAAAAGCATAAAACTTTTACATAAATGTTGGTCATTCAAGGGGAAGCCAAACAATGAAGTATTGGTATCAGTACATCTCTGCAAGATTCTACTAATGAACTATAAATGATGAATAGCAAAATTTGATTGAAAAACACTGCACTGACAACATTTTGAGAGACCCCTTGCTAGGCCTACATTTGAAATAAAGACCAGACTTCTAAAACAACAGCATTCACATAGTGAGGGGCTTACTAGACTCAATCATTGGAACAGTCATGGATCTATTTTACTGTCCTGGTGCAATTTAATTTCATATTCCCTGTGTCAATTTCTTGTTATTTAACAAACATAGTTTGTTCCTTATTTGACTTTTATACTATGGTGATGATAGACCAATCCTAGTTTTGGGCAACACCTTGGTTTCTTGAAGATTCCTGATACATGAAATCCAGTCAGGAACTAGCGGTGTGAGCTTAGTTTCATTTTCATGCTAATAAAAAACATCTAACAGAAGCCAAAACCTCCTCTTCATTCTTTGAGATAATTGTAGATCGAAGTTTCCCAAGCTGTATAGCAATACACAGTAAAACATTTCAATAATGTAGATAAGTGGGATGAGGCGCCCGTTCCGCGGCTCATGATTACACGCAGATACTGGGCATTGGCAGGGGTCGGCCGGCGTATTTCACCTCAATTCTTGGCAGATGGTTAGCTACACAAATATACTTTACATCGGTTACACGACTAGATCTACATTTCCAACTAATGAAAAAGCGGCATATTAATTATTGAAGAAGAGAACTTACCTCCATGGATGGGATCATTGAGAGAAAGGTTGGCTTTCACCAAGAAGCTCCGGATCAGGCAATTCTAAATCTTCCGCGAAGAATACTGGTTCTAATAACATTTGCGCATTTTGAGGCGTCAAAGAACGTTGTCGGAACAGTGGAACAGACCTTTTCTAATTAGAAAAACAAACATTATAACGAATCGAAACTTGAATTATTTGGATAACTGTAATATTTTTTCGGCATATTGCATTTGTCGGCTTTTATTACGGCATGTATACCTTTAATTTATATGAACATAAAATATTTATAATCAAATCTTTGTTCCTGCACAAGCAGTCGGGTACAGATGTTTATCTTAAATCTATACATAAATAACAGAAATTCAAAATACGTATAACAATGTATTGATAAGACAAGACCATCAAATAAGATTAGGTAATCGTATTATTATTAATATTATTAATACTATTAATACTAATAAAAGCTTTATTAACAACCAGCATGGGCATAGTATTACAATTGAGACATCTTATTTTAGGGTTACAGTGAGATTTTTTTATAAAATTACCGCACACAACTAAGAATAAGTTACGTCATGCAACTCTATCATGCCTATGTGTATAGCAATTCTTTCCATCGCCTTAACAATGATGAGGCAGCGAGCACATCACCAGTAAAGCGGATTTCATTTAAGGAGTTCATGACAAGAATTTCATTTAAGGAGTTCATAACTCGGGTCATAAGGCTGTGTGCCGCTTTACGGAACAGTACCTTGATGTGATCTGATTGGTTTTCAGCACAAATCCTGCTCGCTGACGTCGAGGGAGGGACCTGCATCAGCCGTCTAAATGAGTCATGATAACTCACTGTCTATTTCCTCACTCGATATTGAAAGTATTTTATCCACAGTGCATTGCAATAAATCGGGTGACAATATGATTTGAAGAGCCGGATTTCAGCTTCCCTTGGTTCAAACGAGAATTTTCGTATCTGCATCCTACCTACTGCATTGTATGCATTGCAACATCCTTGTCATCAGTGCAATCTTGATGTGCCCTAGATATTGAAATTCATCCACATAATCCAGTGCAACACCGCCTAGTTTTATCTCAATCGATAGGTAGTAACTAGGACCCTTCGGTTTAACTAGCATACATACAGTTTTTGCACTGTTTCATACAATACCACGAGGTTCAGCAAAATTATTACAGATACCAAGAAGCTTTTGCAATGCTGAGAGAGTCGGTGCTAACAACACCATATAATCTGCATAACTAAGATTGTTAACTCAACAGTTTTTGACATGACACCCATGTTTTTCTCTACTTAAAATGTAATTCTACTCATCAGTGTACACGTTATAAAACAGTGGTGCTGACCTCCCTGCCTAATTCCGTTTTTACAATGATAAGTGGTCGATTTTGAACTTTTCCATCGCACTAAGAATTTCTGTTCACTGTACCGAAATACAAGCAAGGCCACTATATGAAGAGGGGCTCCTATCTCAATTAATTTTCTGAATAAAGTCCAATGATTCACTCTATCAAAAGCTTTTGCATCTAAAAAACACAGAATAACAGGCGAGTCTCTGCATCTGTAATACTCAATAGTTTGTTTCAAAGCTAATATTGCCATTTCAGTTCCATGGCCCTATTTGAATCCAAAATGACTGCTTGCGGTAGACAGAAATGTTGGCAATCTTGCACGAATAACCTGCTCAAGAACATTGGAAATTAAGGTGGCAATAGCAATGGGGCGATAATTATTATAGCAGAAGGGTCCTTTGTTTTATATTTCAGAAGAGGAATCACCGTTACATGCATTACCTCTCTCGGTAGCTCCTTGACATGAATGCAACTCGAAAGAAAGAGAGCACGCACTGCAGTCAGTCTGTGGGAAGCATTCTTGAACACTTCACTCGGTATGTCGTCATTTCTAACAGCTTTGTCATTTTGAGGCCTTGACAATGCTGCTAGCCTCTGCCACCGAAACTATTTCATTAACAGCAGGAACATTATCGAGGGCGTTTTGCATCAAACCTCTATTCTCTTCCGTGTCAACAGAATTAGCGATGTGCTGGAAATGCTCCCCTCAGACTCTTACAATGTTGCTTCCCCAGTTACGCCCACCACCGCAAATGGAAGTGGTTCCTCTTTATGATCAAGTGACCAAATTTCTTTCAAGCAATCTCTACATTTACCTGCTCGCAATTTTGCTAGAAGAGCCTGCGCACGCAACTGTTGCTCGTTTTGTCTCAAAAACACGAGTTTTTTACGAAACCACGACTTTGCTTTCCTTATTGCTACCGCAAATTGACCTTACCGAGGCCTTCCAGCACAATTTCAATTAAATACGGCGTCTCGTACAGCATAATTCAGTTTTCGTGCTCGTTCATTCCAACATGGAACGTTATATTTACTAGTTTTTTTTACTGTCAAAAACACGCCGTGCTGCAATTAATATACACTGCCTCGTACAGCCATACAGATCATTCAATCTTAAGTTATCAGCACCCTCATTCACTCTGAGATGCCTATCAGGAATATTTGTAAGAATGACATCGAGCTCAGCCTAGAATTTGTCCAGTAGTCTCCTATAATCAAAATTAGAATCCATCGTCTTAACCTCACAAGAGTTGGGTTCTCTAGGAGTCTGCATTCCCTCTACACTCAAAATTACCCCTAAAATACGTTGATCAGTGCAGGCAACATCGGGCAGCAAGTGACAGGAAATAGTTGCATCTAATAACAGCGAAGACAGAGCAATATGATCGATCCATGAGGTGGAAAGAGAACCGTGATTCACACATGCGTGTACATGTCCGGTGGCAGCAGCCTTGTGTCCTAAAATGCAACATTATGCTCAGCAAATAGCTCTTCAATCTTAATGAACCTGTTTGTGTGTGGGGAGGCATTGGCGATATTCGCATTGAAACAAACTGTTGAGTATCACAGATGTAGGGACTCGCCTGTTCTTCTGTGTTTTTTAGACGCAAAGAAAGCTTTTGATAGAGCAAACCATTGGACTTGGTTCAAAAAGTTAATTGAGAGAGGAGCCTCTCTTCATATTGTGCACCTGCTTGTATTTTGGTGAAAGGAACAGGAATTCTTAGTGCGATGGGGTAGTTCGAAATCGGTCACTTATCATTGTAAAAACGAAATTAGGCAGGGAGGTCAGCTATCGCGACTGTTGTATAACGTGTACACTGACGAGTTGAATTATCTTCTAAGTAGAGAAAACCAAGGGTGTCATGTCGCAAACTGTTGTGTTAACAATCTTAGTTATGCAGATGATATGGTGATGGTAACACCGACTCTCTCAGCATTGCGAAAGCTTCTTGATGTCTGTAATAAATTTGCTGAGCCTCATGATATTGTACCTAACACTGCAAAAACTGTATGTATGTTAGTTAGACCGAAGGGTCCTAGTTACTACCTATCGACTGAGATAAAACTAGGCGGTGTTGCACTGGATTATGTGGATGAATTCCAATATCTAGGGCACATCATCACAGCAGATTGCACTGATGACAAGGATGTTACAAAGCAAACAAGGCGACAAAATGCAGTTGGTAACATGCTGATACGAAAATTCTCGTTTGCACCAAGGGAAGCTAAAATCCAGCTCATCAAATCATATTGTGTCCCAATTTATTGTGATGCACTGTGGAGAAAATACTTTCAATATAGCGTGAAGAAATTGTCAGTGAGTTATAATGACACATTTAGACGGCTGATGCAGGTCCCTCGCTCGACGTCAGCAAGCAGGGTTTTTGCTGAAAAACAATCAGGTCTCATCAAGGTACTGTTCCGTAAAGCGGCACATAGCCTTATGACTCGAGTTATGAACTCCCCAAATGAAATCCTCGTTGCAATCTGCTCTGGTGATGCGCTCGCTGCCTCGTCATTGTTAAGGCGATGGATAGAATTACTATACGCATAGGCAGGATAGAGTTGTATGCCGTAACTTATTCTTAGTTGTGTGCAGTAATTTTATAACTTTGTTCCCACTGTAACCCTAAAATAAGAGGCCTCAGTTGTAATACTATGCCCATGTTGGTTGTCAATAAAGCTTTTACTAGTATTAATATTATTATTAAAATCTCCTAAAATACACACTTGTTGCTCCTCCTCACTCTCCAATATACCTTCAAGAACACCCTTGCATCTGAGATATTCCTCGAGATTTTCACCGGAGTTGACAGGGAAATAAACATTTAAGAACAGCACAGAGGTCTTGTTAAATGTAACGCTCAGACCCAGGAATCTATTGAAATCGTATTGCCTATTTTTTAAATGTGGGTTCAGAGATTGTTGCCAAATGAATGTCAAACCAACAAATGGCCTCCCCACCCTGATTTCCCTCGTCTCATCAATAGAGGAAATAGAGAATGAAGCTATATTTTTTCCCAGAGAGAACGGTAAATTAAGCTGCCAGAGATGAAGTCACGTCTCCTGAGAGCTACTAACCGAGTTGTTTTGCAGAGGTCTGCGCCATAGGATTCACAATTTCCCGCTAAGTTAAAACAATACAGAGAAGCAATTCGAACTTCTGTTCTGCTACTGTTATTGACCTCGCCGGGCCCTACACTGGATCCCTCACGCGCCTTCTACTCTTCACCTGTATCTCCCTAATCCGTTCTCTAACATCTGCTTTGCTTTGTTCATCTGTCAGGTTGTTGTCTTTTGGTAAGCGCACGTTGGTCTTGACTAGCTGTAGGCAGATTCTCTCTTCCCAAATGTTCTCGTCAATGAGCACGGACTCCACTAAATCTGCGTCCCCATATATCTCAAAGGGTGACGTGTTTCCTCTAGTGCTTAGGCGTTTCTTGCACTTGAACGATGTTTCTTCGCCAAGATGCTGCTCCACACGCTCCTTCATTCTTCTTTGAGGGAACCTTCTTCCAAGATACGGTAGCGACACGAAGAGTTTCGCAGTCTCATTAGTCGCGAAACTCTCTTGAAGAACACGCCCATTACCTATCTTCACGTTAGAGTTATTTCTCGACGATTTTTTCTTCCTAATTGCCGACACATCCATAAATCCCTTCTGATTGCTCGGCAACGTTTGCTCATCATCTCCAGTGCTTGAGTCGTGACTTTGTGAAGACGTTTTCTGCCGTACCATGTCACTGTATTGGGTTTCACGTGGGTTGTCCGCATTCAGCTGTTGTTGAGGTATTGATGTCGGTGGTGATGGAGATGGTAGGGGGCTTAGTGGTGTCAATGATGGTGATTGTGCTCGCGAGAGCGAGAGAGAAGGTAATTGGGTTCGTGGTTGTGGTATCAGTGATGGTTGCGTTGATGGCGGTGAGGCCGGCTGAACAGCTGGTCGCGGTACCATAGTGCGTCGCGCTGACGCGGACAGCCGTATCGAGCAGCAGGTACGGCTATGCCAAACGTACGACTACTCTGAAGGCCTTCAGTTGCCATCGGTTCATGGATACCTGCTAGGATACTGGACGATTTTTTCTCGGCAAGCATTGTTGTAATACACATTTCTATCTTTGATATCCAATCAGCATTACAGTCACAACTACGAGGGTCTTTGGCAAGGCTTAGTACCTCATCTAGAGCCAGTTGATTCTTCTCAATTGCTTCAGTATGAGACGACATTTCGATACTGACGTCACGGGTTTGCGCAATAATATGAGCTTCATCAATATTTTCATGTCAACAGAGGGGACTTTATCAATGTCAATTGCTACAAATAGCGAAATACGTGGGTCATCTTCATTCATCAGACGTATAATAGTCTTTATAGCAGTCTCAGGCGCTGTCGAGGCACCTCTCTCCGCCACTAGATGGCGCTGTATCTAGAGCTTGGGGCTGAACATTTACATACCATTGCGAAGGCTCTTTTGCTGCCTCCGCACGTATGTTGTCTTGGCTATTACAACCAGATCGTCTGTCGGAATGACGATTCTTCTTGCTCTTAGAAGAATAGTACATCATTTACATGTACGTTATTCGCACCTCCACCTGCACTGCTGACATACTTGTCTTTTGGTGCCATCTCTCACTGTGTTTGTACTTCTGGTTTCAAGTCACAAGTTCTGTAGGCGCTACCCTCGCGCCATTTTCACTTGGTGGCATGTGACAAGAGTTCAGCTCAAAAAACACAGTATACAATCAGTATCTCTTTTGTTCAGAACCCATAAGTAGATTCAAAATGTGCACCAGGATCATATGCACCACCTATGCAGTGCATCAGCACAAATATAATCACCTCCCTCTGAACAGGTCACGAACTGTGGGAGCACAGAGCAGGCACCCCCTCTCACCAGAGCAGGTACCCACTCTCAGTTTAGCACAACACATAACAGAGTAAATACAGATACAGATACAGATAAAGACACTAAGCCACATCCCCCAGAAAGGGAGGTGGCCGATGGCAAGGAGCATCTCACACCCTCATACGCTCACACTCACACAACTTAGCCCTTTTGTGCTAAATGGTCCGGCCGGTACCCCCTCAACATACACTCTGGATCACGAGTGCAGTCCAAGGATGCGTCGTCAGCAGCAGGGCCCGACAATTTTTACTGGATTACCCTCGCCGCGCTATAATAGCCGGGCGCCCACCCCCCCTCCACCCGCGACCATCCCGACATCGGGATGCCAAGAGCGAGAAAGTACATCGGGGCAGCGTCAAAATCAACCATTCACAACCATTCTCCACTAACGCCTGTTCATTGCACGCTCTCTCGCCACCTCCACATTCATGTCACTCCTGCCCAACGCCGGCTTCACACCCTCCATCCACCCAAACTTCGGTCTACCTCTAGGCCTGCGACCACTCGCCTCAGCATTCATCACCCTTTTCACCAATCTCCCTTCATTCATCCTCTTCATGTGCCCGAATCATCTCAGAACACGTTAATCCAATCTGTCCTCCAGCTTCTTCACCATCCCTGTTCTGATTCAAACCACGTCGTTAGTGATCCGGTCTCTCAGCGTTACTCCAGCCATGCTCCTCAAACATTTCATCTTGAAAACATTCAACATTCTTCTCTCCTCTGCTCTCACCCCCAAGCCTCAGCTATGTAGTGCACAGTTGGGACAACAACACCCACATACAGCCTTCTCTTTGCTTCCATATCCAACATCCTACAGCTCATTACACTCTTTAGTAAACCCAACACTTTGCATCCCACATTCACTCGCGCCTTCACTTCAGTTTCCACTAGTTCAATTATCTCCACATGGGAGCCCAGATACTTAAAACACTGAACTTCCTCCATGAGCTCTCCATTTAGGGTGACACTAATTTTGCTCGCATCGACAGTCCTCAAGAATCTCATCACTTTACTCATACCCACGTTCACTGGAAGCTTCCTCCTCTCACACACTCTACCAAACTCAGACACTAGCCTACATAGCTTCTCCTCTGAATCCGCAACCAGAGCCGTATCATCATCAAATAGCAACTGGCTCAACTGCCAACTCCGCCCATTTGCTTCCAACAGTTCCACGCCACAACCCAGCACACTCGCGTTTACCTCCCCAGCCACTCCATCCATGTAGAAGTTGAACAGCCAGGGAGACATCACGCAGCCTTGTCTCAGTCCCACTTTCACTGTGAACCAATCACTCACCTCGCTTCCCACTCTGACACATGCTCGGCTGTCAGCATAGAAACTCTGCACCGCTTTCAACAGATGTCCGCCCACTCCCTACCAACGCAACACCCTCCACAGCGCTGCCCTGTCAATCCTATCGTATGCGTTCTCCAGATCCATGATGGCCCAGAACACATCCTTTCCTTTGTCAAGGTACTTCTCACAGACCTGTCTCACTGCAAAAATCTGATCGGTTCACGTTCAACCACTCCTGAAGCCACACTGTTCCTCTCCAATTGCGCAGTCAGTACAGTCTCTAATCCTTTTGATCAGCACTCTCCCGTACAACATACCAACCACACATAACAGGCTGATACCTCTCGAAGTGCAGCAATCATTTTTATCTCCTTTGCCCTTATAAAGCAAAACAATGCAGGCACTGCGCCACTCAATGGGTACCACGCCTGCCACAAAACACAAGTTCAGTAACCTCACCAACCATTCGACAACCGTTACACCGCCTTCTTCAGGTACTCGATCGCAACGTCATCCAAACCAGGGGCTTTCCCTGCTTTCATCACGTCCACCACCTCCTGCACCTCTTCCCTGGTAATGTCCGCAACAGGTCTTTCACCCAAAACTGGCATCCGAGCACCACCACCCACAGCAACAATGTCAGCCTCTCTGCCATCCTCGACTTTCAACAACTTATCAAAATACTCGGCCCACCTCTTCCGTACATCACCACCTTTCAACAACAACTGGGCATTTTCATCCTTCACCCCTGACTCTTTTCTGGTCTCTCCCTTTCTCACCCTCTTCACCTTTTTCCAGAACATCTTTTTGTTCTCCTCAAAATTCTGGCAAACCGTCAGCCCCAGCAGGTATCAGCGTCCCTTTTGGCTCTCCTCACCACCCGTTGCACCTCGCTTCTCCTCTCTTTGTAGTTTTCATAAGCCACCACCGACTTCACCTGTAAGCACTCCTCAAACGTTCCTCTTTTCCGTGCCACCGCCAGTTTGACCTCCTCGTTCCACCACTCGCAGCCTTTCCTTCTGCACCCGCCACACAGCGTGAACCACACACCTTCTTCGCGCATCTCAGCAACACATCCCTGAACGTCTTCTATTCTTCCTCCACATCTCTTAGGTCCTGTCCTCTCACGTTGTCATATTCTTCCTTCAAAGCTTGCTGGAATTCCTCGGCATAGCTAATTGCGTTAATACGGCAGTCGCCAATATGACACCCAACAAGGCTAAGCGCTAGACGATCGTGTAGGCTGTATACATGCACATTGAATAGGAGAGGCGAAAAAGGCCTCTTTGTTTTATTTCATTTGAAGTTGAACTTCCCGCATCGTACCGCACATTGTTGTTGGTACCAGGGGTTTAGTAGTTTTACGAGGTGTTCAGGCGGCCCCACTTCAATTAGTGTTTTGAACAGTGTCCAATAATTAGTGGTGTCAATAGCTTTTTGGCATCTAGAAATAAAGGGTACAATAGCGAGCCTCTACGGAAAAATAAATCAATAATGTGTCAAGGTAAACATTATAAATTCCGTTCCATGATGAGGCTTAAAGGTGCACTAGATTTTGAAACTTTCATCGCTTTGTTTTGCTAGGTTGTGTTCGTGTTAAATAATCTGTTATTACTTTTCAGAAAGCGCTCCGTATAAAAAAATTGTGTAAAAATATTCTAAGAAACATCCGTTTCTTGACACGTATGTCTTTTGTCAGACCGAGAAGAATTTAATCCATTTTCCACGCTGCCGCGTTCAAAGTCAACAGCTGAATATGACCACTAATCCAAGTATTTAACCATCACGTCAATGAGCAAAATGTATATATTGCTATGAAGCCAAGCTAGTATATAGCAGCAATAACCTGTTTATATGAAAGGAGACAGCTCGGAACCAGCTTGGAACACGTTCGTACCCGCATAATAGCAATAGAACCTTCTTCTTCAAAGCGCTAGTCATTCGTGCTCATTTCTACAGATGGTAATTATTAATACGCTCCAAAAAATAGACTGAACTGTTTCGACGCTTGAAATGACTGTCATGTTATTAATGCCCCCTATTCCACTGATACAAATTGTGAACAAAATTCATTACATAATTAACAGACTTACGTTTAGACTCTGATCGAAAGTAAGAGAAGGAGATTTATGCTGAATAAGTTGATACTTTGTAGTAGAGTGCGAGGCTGGTTAGAGTTAGGGCAGGAGATTTATGCAGAATAAGTTGATACTTTGTAGTAGAGTTCGAGGCTGGTTAAATTACTTCAACGCAGTTAGGATCCTAAAGGGAAGGCGAGGAGATATTCTCATGTAAACGAGCTTAGAGACACACACATACACAGGTCGGAGATACTTTCATTTGTCATAGACATATTCTCCAGCTTGCATGCAAATGGTCTGTCTCTCTAACAACCAAGCAGATTAAGATACATAAGAACGGGTCTGAGGATTCTAAGTGAACTAGAGAGCAATGTAGGAGTAACAATAATATGAACATAGTATGGTAACAAACATAAGAAGGTCAAAGACTTTTATCTAGGATCGAAGATAATATATTCGGAACTCTGGAACGTATGTGGCACGAGGGTTTGATGGAGTTGTTTGATGGGATCGTGATTGAAGTAATTCATACATGCCAGAGTTTGGGATTCGCTGACAGTTTAAGTTAGGGGCAAAATGTTAGTTAAACCCCCAAAAAATAATATCTGTGTAGGTGAACAACTGCAGCCATAGCAACTTTACATTCGTGTACGATTCTCTAAAACCAGGACAGTTTAAATGTTTTCTTCTTAATTGACTCATCATAAGGGACTCATTCACGGATCGGAGAGATTCACGGGCTGCAGACACGTCTGCAATAATAAATGCATAAGGGTCTATAGAAGTATTGCGATTGAAATACGGTGATACGTGAGTTTCTATGTGGAAGGATTCCATTAAAAAAATTATTCAACATTGTTTGGCTAATTTAACAAAATGTTGATGTCCACGAATATCGGAAGTTAGGAAAAAAAGATTCTGGAAAAACGTTGTGAGCTTTTGTGATACGTTAGATTAATTATATTAGCACGCAGGATTCTGAAGGAAGTGCTGCTTTTTGCATGCATGCTGATTAGGAGATATACATACATATAT
>SDVV010024465.1:0-12582 GCA_016164225.1 Gammarus roeselii
TATAGCGATGAGAGCAGTCTTCCGTCTCTAGGAAGAATGTCGGCTAACTAATCGATTTTGAGGATAAAGAGAGTGACACTGAGGACGCTTCCCTGGGGAGCGCCCATTTCTTGCGGATATGACGGAGACCGAGTGTCGCCAACCTTGACCCTGAAGGTGCGATTTTGTAGAAATTGGTGGATGAAAAGTGGTAGCCGACCTCTCAAACCTTTACGGTGGAGATCCTTCATGATCCCGTATTTCCACGTAGTGTCGTATGCTTTTTCAACGTCGAAAAATATGGAAACCACATGTTCTCTTCGGACGAAGGCCTGTCTAATGTCTGATTCTAGTCGTACGAGGTGGTCCGTTGTGAAGTGGCGCTTACGGCCACCGCACTGGATGTTGTTAAGGCCTGCATGCATTTCAAAGTAGTCAACTAGGCGAGAGTTTATCATTCTTTCCCTAGTCTTACATAGGACGCTAGTTAGGGCAGTGGGACGATAGTTATGTGGGTCGCTGTGACATTTTCCGCCTTTGGGTATCGGGATAATTACGGATTTCTGCCATTGGTTGGGAAAGAATGAATTTGAATACAGCGTATTGAACACATTTAGTAGGTGCTGGAGAGCGTTGTCAGGAAGGTGTTTGATCATGTTGATGTGCACTCGGTCCGGCCCGGGTGAGGTTCCACGAGTGTGGTCAATTGCATATTGTAGTTCATGGATGGAGAATGGTTTGTTGTAGAATTCTTCATTTGTGGAAGTGAAGTCGATATGCTCACTTTCTCTTAGGATCTTTTCCTGTTGGAAAGAAGCCGTATAATTTGTTGATTATGATATTTGGCTAAAAGTCTGAGCTAGTTTGTCCGCGATGTGCGCGTATGAGTAATAGACAGTATCTCCGTCCGACAGTATGAGGATAGAGCTAGTGATAAATTATATACTTCGAAAGTATCATCCTATAGATGTCGCTTCGAGCGATTCTTTCGTTCCTCCTATTGATTTGTTTCTACTATTCTTTTCTACTCTGTGTTCTCTGCTATTCCCACCTTATCACGACTCATCATCATCACCGTCATTCATGAGGGCTAGCAAAGCTTCTTACCGTAAGGAGACGTTAGTGCGCTGTTAAGATAGCACGGGGAGGAGAAGCCCCCTTATGGCTTTTACTACATTACAGAAAAAAAAACATTTTATAGAGCGAATTAAGATAACTAAAGTTATATTCTCTTCCACTTCGTAAGAGCCATAAGGTTTAGCATAGAAAATACAATCATGTAGCGCAAGCTGGCCTATGTCAGAAGAGCACAGAAATTGGATGGATCGGCTGCATCTTGAACCGAGTGATCTCAAAGAAGCGCTTGCCGTGTAAGGAATAATGACATAGTTGTATAACTGGGGGTAATGACTGTAATCATAGGCCAGTACAAGTATTGCTTGGTGCCTACCACATCCAATATACTAGCTCATAGCTGCCAAACAATATGCGGGTCTAGAGTATGAGCATCTAAAAACTAATCATGTACAGCTATGTATACTGCCTTCTAGTATGACTGTGAATGAACAGCCAGGTAGTGGCCGTAGAATCCTCTATATTGAAGTATCTACCATATGTACCATAGCTAATATGGTAACCTTGCCGTACAGTGAGTCTGTTAAAGTAAATATATACTGAGGCAACAGACGTAATCCTTATCCTAAAGCCGTAGCGTTGAGTATTTCATAACGATATGGTAAGATAATCTATACACGTACCCTATAATATGTACCAAAGTTTCTGGCACTAACTGGCGTATGTCACAAACCTTTGACGCGAGAGCGACTATCCACCTGGTCTTCAGTGAGACGCAAGGTTGGTTAGGGTTGCCAATGCAAATAGGTACTTGTGCCCGAACACGTGGGGTGACTTCCAAAACTCCTTGGATATGAAATCTTGGAGGGACCCCATGCGTCCAAGCGAGAGATGAGGCAGATTTTCTGGCCTGAAGTAGAATGGATGGGCAACAAGTCTTTGTTCGACGGACATCGTGCTACGTAGGCGTTGAGTATGGTCATAGGGCCCAGGCCGTGTGCCCGGACATCGGGCAACAGTTAGGCGACTGAGATGAGCGGTGGCGTGTGTGTGCGGGTCTGGTTTCAGTACTGGAACTTTTCAGCGGTCAGAACGAGCGAGCATGGAGAGTTCTTGGAGAAATGTAGTCCCGTGCGTGCCGTTGCTGCGAGAGCGACGAGCAACAAAGTCTTCTGAAAGAGCGCCAATACTGACGTCGTTTGAGTAGTGAAGCGAGCATGTTGAAAACCAGCTCCAGCTGCCACTGCGGCACGCAACGTCTTGGTGGTGGGTTCTCGTGGAACTGGGCCTTAGCCAGTTCCTTGAAGATAGCCTCGCGGGTCGTGACGAATGAAAGAGAGGCAAATGAAGTGCCTTCCTGTAAGCCAAAACTGAACGAGGAACGAGCTGCTTTTACTTGCCGGCATAGTGCAGGGACGGGAAGGAGGTGGACTGGTTGAGGACTGCACCTTCGTGGCGCGTAGCCCCGCTTGGAAACGAGTCTAGCAGCTTTTGGTATTGGCGTTGTGTGGACTGCCTGTGCGTGTTGACCAGGATGTCTGCAAGCGATCTATTGTATTTGATGGTGAGCACCGTTTAGAAAAACCTGATGCGAGATAACTCGAGAGGGTCGGGATTTTAGAGGCACCTCCCTGCCTTCGACGCGCTTGGGACACGTCGAGAGCGGGCGAAAGGTCGCTGAAGGATGTGACGACCTTGGGCCCCCACAGTGCGTAGGGGTGGTCGCTACGAGGTCGCCGCTGTAGCGGTACGTCTCGAGTTTGTGGGGGCACATGGTGGATCAGGTTGTATGAAAGGAACAGGTATATTTCCCTTCACTGAGTTTAGTCGCATTGGAGGGAAACCACGAAAGTTGCTCGTGGGTGATGAAACGGAGCTACAAAAGGTGAGAAGTTGTGCTTCTCGGCGAGAGCTTGAGACGTCCGCGTCAACTCCATTTCTACTGGTATGAGGCGTGAGAGCTGATCGGCCCAGACGTTCTGCGATCCTGGAAGGTAGGTCGCGCGAGGCAAGAGGTGACGGCGCTGGAGGACCTTAGGAGCTGTGCTCCGAACTTCTGCTACGCCGAGGCCTAGCTGGAGCTCGTGCCCGCAGCGCATGTACGATGGTCGGCAATTCCTTCGACGTAACATGGAGGATACATCCCCATGGCGACCAGCGGCCGTCTGACTGCTGGTCGCTGCAGCATACAGCCCCCGCGCATCCGTCCACAGGAGGTGCTCCGGTGGAGGTATTACGAACGGGACGTGGGAGTGAAGGATAGCCTAGCTGCTCCAGTGCCTCTGATGCTGTCGGAGCGAGAGAGTTCTGCGGGGAAGTATCTTCGTGGCCATGTCTCTGCGGCGGTCGATGTGCTGTGAGGTCGGGGCGATGGGCCCGGTCTCTCTATTGAGTGTTACCCCCTTCCCCTGAAGTCGAACTGATATGTGGGTTCCAGAATAGACTTCCCCAGGTGAACGCGGTAATCGAGCATGGGGAGAAATTGGCAGGCTGTCTGGGTGGCGCGCCGGCAGTGATGTGCCGTCGGTGCGGTGCCTGGAGTAGTCGTCAATGTAGAAGGTGGAACAAGCGAAGGGGTAGCTTCGCGATCGTTGTAAAGACGTTTGGTTTCAGGTGTAGGCCGAATGGTAGTTACGAGAAAAGGTACCGTTGGCTTCGTAGTTTGAAGGCCAAGATTTTGTGGAACCTGGGATGAGTTGGGACGTGTGGGAAAGCGCCCTTGGTGTTCAATTTGGTGTACCAGAGAGGGGACTTCAGCACCGCTCGTATTCGTTGCAGGTTGGATCCTCGAAGCGCGGTTATCGGGATGTATTTGTTGAATTCTGAGAGGTCGATCAATAGGTGATCCCCTCCGGAGGCCATGGGGACCGCAAAGATGCGAAAGCTGGTTATTTGGGCCCTGTCATGACTACGCCTTTGCGCAAGAAGTCTAACACGAGGGGGTTGAGAACGCTCTCGTGTTGCCGGTGCGAAACAATGTAATTGAGAAGAGAAGAGGCCTTTGGAAAGGAAGCATGGTTTCGCGTCTGTGTGCTCGGTGATCCCTGATGGCCGCCGGAATAGCGGTAGTACTTACGGGAAAGGGAGCGGTCCCGCTTTCCAGTCACCTGAGAACTTGGAACGGGGTGGAGTGCTAATACGAACAATACAGCGATTGCGGGGAACTTGCGTGCCAGCCGTAAGACGGGATCACGAATGCGAGCAAGAATATCCGTCAGTGACGCGCTGGGTTAGAGGGACTTGAGCGCGGAGCTGGAGATCCTTCG
This sequence comes from Gammarus roeselii, assembly GCA_016164225.1. Lineage (NCBI taxonomy): Eukaryota > Metazoa > Arthropoda > Malacostraca > Amphipoda > Gammaridae > Gammarus > Gammarus roeselii. The sequence continues at coordinate 4,320 of SDVV010024465.1, forward strand.
TACGTACTTCTGCCGGGATGTGTCGAAAAAAAAAGCCGTCTTGCACCTAGTGGTCTCGAAGTGATCCTGTGAGGGGAGGGGGGGGGGCGGAGCGAGCGGTGCGTTAGCGAATTCCCTCACCTCGATTCTATGGCAGCCTGATGTAAGGCGCGAAGTGCGCATTCGACCCTGAGTCGAGCTCCATTGAATTGGGAGGCTCTGGCTTGTTGCACGATATGTTATTGCACAATGCGAGCCTGTGACGCGGTCATCTGATGACTCGCGATCGCTCGCCTTTTGCTGAGGTAATTTTGTGTGATGGTAAATTGTGTAGACAATGTTAATGTGTCGACAAAATGTTGTGTGTCAATAAATGTTTGTGTCAACGAAATTTGTGAGTCGACAAAATTTGCGTGTCGTCAAAATTTGTGTGTCGTCAAAATTTGTGTCAACAAAATTTGTGTGTCGACAAAATTTGTGTGACGGCAAAATTGACGTGGCGACATAAATGCTTTGTGTTGACAAAATTTGCGTGTCAACAAAATTGGCGTACCCACCAATTTGTCGAGTCAACAAAACTTGTTATCTCGACCAATTTGTTGTGATTTGCGTGTCGGCAAATTTCCGCGCTGGCAAATTTCAGTCTCGGCAAGTTTCCATCTCGACAAATTTCTGAGTACCAACAAATTTCTGTTTGTGCCAACAAATTTCTTTGATGACAAATTTTTGTGGCAACAAATTTATGTGGCAACAAATTTATGTGTAGACAAATTTTGTCCTTTGAGGACAAGGCACAGGACCACTGAAACAACAAATTCAGTACGTCTGGGCATTTGCTGATCCCATCTGTGCCTTTGTAGAGGCAGTGGGTCACAAATCCACTGCCCAGATGGGCCGCCACGTACTGAATCTTATTCTTAGAAGTTCAGTGGTAGCTGTGCCTCCATCAAGCAGCAGAGCTCGAATGAATCACAGAGCCCGGCAGAGCTCGCTTATATAGGTAGGGAGGGGTTGAGGGTTTTGGGGTTTCGGCCGGCCGAGACAGTGGGGTGCTGGATGCGCTCCTGTACCTAAAAGACATTCAGACCGCTAGGCGCGGGAGACGCCACGCTGTGACTAGCCGACATTTAGCCAAATGTTTTTCCTAAAAACTCGAGGACAGTCGAGGAACTATAATGTTTCGAAATTCCCGAATACGGTTAAAAGAAACAAAGGTCTAAATCGGTCGAAAACTACGTTCAACGAGTGTTATCATGATTCTCTCGTAAATACGTCTCTGTAATGTTTTCTCTTCGAAATTCATTCGAATAAAGAGCAGAAGCGCAATGCAAACCTTATGGCTCTTACGAAGTGGAAGAGAAAAGGGTCATACTACCGAACAAAATCCACGAATGGACTGCTACAGCAATGTCACCATCATAACTAAGACCGAAGTCTACGAATGCACACTACAGCAATGTCATTGTGTAATAACAACAAACGAAGGGCACGAATGCACAGGTATAGCAATGTAAGTCATAACTAGCACCAAAGTCTGTTAATGCACAGCTACAGTAATGTCATCGTATAACTACGACCAAAATTCGCAAACGCAACGCTAGAGCTACATAGCTATCATACTAACGATCAATGTCCATGAATGCAACGCTACAGCAATGCAACGGACATAACTACAACCAAAGTCCATGGACGCAACGCTACAGCAATGCAACGGTCATAACTACGACCTAAGTCTTTGAACGCACGGCCACACTAATGTCGTCACAACTGCGACCAAATACTACGAATGGAAAACTATTGCACGTAACTCATAATTACCACCAAAGACCACAGCCTAAACGTTGAACCAACCAACAGTAGGTAATCAATTATTGAACGCTGGGGATATCAACCGATCACATTCCTAAAGTAACGAGCGCGCAACTAACTCAGTTTGCTTCAGAGCGTATCATTCGAATTACATTTGATTAGAGACCAGCTACCGGAAGAAGTATAAGCTATGGTCTAACTCAGGTGGACTAAACACGTTTAATATCTTCCGAGCGAGCACAGGCGTCATAACATCAGACGATGTAAAGTATAGAGCATTGTTTAACGAAATTAGGTAACATTCCTCACAATCCTGTAACAAAGAAAGGAGGATGCCCCGTGGAAGGACTGTACTTTAGCAAGGAACCGTATGCACGATTAACAAGAAATGCAAGAGCGCACAACCCTGACCTGAGCGGTGTTAAGTCATTTATAGGGCGACCGAGGGAGTGAAAACACTCCAACACAGGTTGAACTTCACTAAAATATAATTCCCCCTAACATCATGCGGGCGGTGTATGGAACATCATTTACTGCTAGTACCGTTCGAATTAATAAGACTCTGGCCTTCTTTGCCGTGTAATAAATGGACTTGGCGAGTAGACGCTGACTCATACGAGTCTCAATTGGCACAACACAAGATTATAAGAAATACACGAACAAATTGCATCAATAGCTATCCAGTATACTATTCAACTGTACATTGGGGATAGACAATAGCTTATTGTACAGCGCAACACTTACAAAACCCTCACTACGTTGTCTTTTGATGCTATTCACCTCAAAGTGAGACTAGTTTTTGAACAGACAACTGCTGAGAAATGTTGGCCCAATAAAGAGTTAAAATAATGATTAAAAATTGTACTCTCATAATTCCTAAAAGAAGCTACTGCTAGTAGCTAATAAACTACACAGTAATAGCTATCCTATGAAAAATAACGGTGAAGACTACTGCCATTTCCATAAATATAGATGAGATGGATTACACAGTGAACTATAATAAAATAACCATGTTGCGCTGAATCAAGATGACCATAATGCTCAGCTTGAATTCGATCTTCAAAATATAGCAATACCAATGCAGGAATCTTTCGCAGCAGATTTGAATTTAGTCGCAGTAAAATATATGGCGATCTGTCAGTGTATATAACAGGGAGACGATATTCGGGAAAGGGATGCTATGGAAGTTCATAAAAATGTTTATGTTGAGTTTACAGATTCGGTTAGTAGAGCGCACGAGTTCAGGTCCTTACAGTGAAGAAATAGATACAGAACGTGGATTCAATGCTCGAGGTCAGCAATCCGACTGGGAACCTCACGTGTTAAAGGCAAAGATTGTTGGCAAGGAAGCGATGCTATGAATGAGCTTTTAGCATCCGATCATCTACAGTGGAACGAAGTCTATAAATGTAGTTAACGGTATGACATTCCATATTTAATTAGAGACGTATTCAGGTGTTCAACTTCAGAAACAGCCCAAACGGGATTAAACGTAGTGGAGAAATCCTCAGCGTTTTGAGAAACTTCGTTCGACAGAATGGGAGGAAAGAGAAAGTTTCGCGCTGGGTACTCACAATATAGAAGGTACTTATTTATAAAATGCAGGTTAATACAATTTATCAATCACCTCCAACATAACGATATCGTTCCTCAATTAACGTTACAATAATTTGTAGTGCTGTGCGTATAACTCTAAATAATCGTAAAAGGAATTCTGCATGGCAAGTGTTCAATAAGTATACATGAGCATTTTACAATAAATGATTGCGCAAGATTTAAGGGGAACTGTAATTTTCTTTATGATAATAAATACTCAACGATAGTTTCAATTTGGTGCTTGTTCCTGTGAAATAAAATAGTCAGAGCTTTTCTAATAGACGGCAACTTATGAATGCCAATTCAAAACGAAGAGGAAGAATAGAAAACAACAAACTGAAAATCAAACCTATTTATTCACGTAATAGTAAGGTACACCACAAACCCTACAAATATTACAAATTATATACGTTTCCTATCATGCAAAAGTTAGCAATAAAATTGTTCAATATCAAATCAGAAGTGTAAATAGATTAAATCAGATCCATCAGATCGATGTCCCCTCAGCACCAATGAAAGCGAAACGAACGAGAACAAAGGTGATTGACATAACGCAGGTACAGTGAGGCGGGCACAGGGACAACAACTTGGCTTGACAGTTGCTCTGCACTCACCAACACATTTAGAGTTAATTCACACGGAAAGCGGTTGGTGGCTTGGAAGGAAACGTTTTATCCCATGGCAGCCTTAGATTGACTGTTTAGAACAGCTAATCGAAGGCTGCCACGTGGCTAACAAATATTCTCGTAGGCACTAACTGCCTCCCGTGAGGATTGGCTCTACGGAAGGGACCAAGAGGAGAGCGCAAACACGCGCACCAACGACTGAACACGTGCAACAATGGTCTCATTTCTGCAACACTGGCTAAGTCTAAAAAGATTAAGTAGTTTAGCAGGGATGTATTATTGCAACGTTCCATTAATAAAGTAGCATAAATGTTTTGAACAAACTAGTTATTAAAATAAGAGCGAGGGTGTGCTTTGCAGAATAATTATTTTAGTCTGGTGTTTTTCTTGAAGCCCGACTGAATGATAGCATCACACGTCAAATGCCACAGCTCCCATCACACTCGGTGTCCACTTGGTGGAATGATGGCCACTTAAACACGTACTAAATAACAACGAGCTTATGAGATACGACGTTACGGACGACAAACACAACGGAAACAGTATGGCACCAACAACAAGAGCAAAGTTAAATGCTACGAACAAAACACTAAGTTCTTTTGATATCAGAGTTAATCCGTGAGTGGTCCAGCAGAGCGGATCTTGTTTATCATCACTTCCAAAGCAATTCGAGAAACCCACGCGCTCGTATTCGCTTCACAAATAAAACAGCTTTCATAGTGAAAAGAAAATTATTTAAAATGTAACGTCCAAAATTAATCGGAGCTATTACGTCAATAATTCAAGAATTTTTAAATCGACGCAATACATTACTTTTACGAGCATTTTAACGCCTTTTTAAACGCCCTTCCGACTATCAACATGTACAATGGCATTGTTCTTTGGAACGAACCCAGTTAAATTGATACAATCCCAGCATCCATCAGTCCTACACAGTTGTAGCGAGCTAGTGGTTCTTAGGCTACGACTTGGTGCCTAATGTGGTGTAGCGACGTTAAAAACCGCTAAACCAGTCTTGTCATGACCGCACCAGAAATTACATTGGTGGCTCATACCAGGTCAGAAGGAAGTAGAGCACACTGATGTGAACTATTTCTAAAAAGACCATAATTAATAGTCTGAACGTTTTCCTCATATTAAAGGTTAATAATATACTTTCTAAACGCGAAGCCGAATAAACGACCAAAAAACGTGGGTGCGCAAAGTAGGCAAGAAAGTGTGTTATTGCTCCACTACGTACTTAGTATCGAGCTAACACTCTCAGCATGATAAACGGCTACGAGTCGAGGTGTTTCCACCGACCGGTTTGAAGGGTCATCGACCCGACTTTAAATACAGCAAAAACACAATTAAACCTTTAGCCGCTTTCTTTGATGGGTACAGAGGTTATCTTAAACAAACAAACAATAATTTTCCACAACAAAAATGCTTAATGCTGTCTTAGTTGAAATAACAAGATTTCAGATCACACTGAAATTGTTTGCAAATTATTATTTCGCTACTGTGCGACCTCAGGTTATGAAAATAGGAAGAGCTGTCAATTTGGTTGAAATACACTTCAGCCAAGCCTTATCTTTCACAAGTGAAGCCCATTGTAAAAAATACACTTTGAATGACAGTTCCACACAGCTAAGACATTGAGGTAGAAATCAACAAAGCAGAATACTTCCAAAATTAATTTCGTCTGAACAAAGATGATTGTACTCACAAACGGTTAGTGTAGATTAGGATCAAACTGTGCGTGAGTCAGCAATCAATTACCTTTATGTCTCCACCATTCCAGCCTTGGGATCAGTTTGTTAATGATAGGCGGCTAAGAACGGGATTGTCAAACGATGACTACTTTATAACATAATATTTTGTCTTTTCCGTGGTGTTAGCTATTTCAAAATGACCTTGAAGAGCGGCCACCCCACCCTCAATAGTACTCTTACACGCGACGTGATGTTTGTAAAGAAACACGAGGGAGATGAATTTAAACAATCTCCTTTCCTTCGCGGTAAATGGACTAAAGCCTACTCTTCATCAGGACTCAACATTTACCGAAGAGTTAGATTTCATACCAAATGCACTCAAGTAGTTTGAAGATTTAAAAATATTTCATGTTCAACCAATCGTGATGCTACTTCGAATCGATGACGTAGGTGTGGTTTCCTTAACGGAAAAAGTCTGTAACTAAAACAATAGAAAGCACAAAAGTGCAATAAAAGCCTTTCATACTTCATGAGAAGTTGATCCTTGAAACTAAAATCACAGTAATAGCAACTAGACACGATTAGATTACAACTAGAAAGATAGATACACGTAATCAATATTTCCTTGAGAATCTAACCAGATGGCGATCACGTCTTGCTATCTATCACACTACGTCAGTAACGTCGAAACTACCTTACAGCTAATAATAAAACTCATCTGATACATTATTACGTAGATACCGAGTTGGTTAAAACTCAGTGAATTATCAGGAGACATTTTCAGCTGCATAGGCTGGTGAATATCGCAATAGGTGCCAATGCATAATTAGATTAGTAAGAGATGACGCTAATCTTTAGTACAATGTTAAATAACAAATTATCCACGCTTCGTAACTGATTTGGAAAACAAATTTCATCAATATTTGAAAAGTAACCGAAATGCTCAAAATCTGTTCTGATAACCTGTAGCGCTCGTCTAAAAAAAATTAAAAGGTAAATGGAAGCTTCTCATAATGCCTTGATTGACGGTGTCTTTAATAACACGAGGAAAGACACACTGAGGACTAGCACAGCGTGACGAGATGGTAGCGGGGGGTATGATACTAGAGCCTTTAGGAACGGCAAGGTAAAGACCCCAGCGATGACTCTGAAGAGGGCAAAACGAGTTGCCTATGGTCTGCAGCACGGCCATCTTAATAAGCTGCCTTGTATTGGTGGTGTCCAACAGGCAGAGTACGGCCGCAATAGAACGAGTCAAGTTGCCCTGTTGAATAACGAAGTCCTAATTCAAGTCAGCCTATGGTGTAGTCCACAATTCACAGACGGCTCTCGGCAATGCCGGCACACCGACACTCTTGCAGGGATATCAGCATGCAGATCTACTTGTAGTCGTGTCTGAAGGATGAGTGGTAGTCGCAGGGTAGCTTGTAGCCCATGATGATGCTCTGAATGAACCACTCGCTGCTCACCACGGGCTTGTCTAGTTGGCGCGCCCTTGCCAGCTCCGCCTCAGGGATGCTGCTGTCTGCTAGCACCACCGTGGTCTTGCGGTCCAGGATACGGCCCAGGGACGCTGCGTTAGAGACAAATGTCTGAGGCTAGGATAGGATAAGGTCCTGGGACACCGAGTGGGAGAAGATATGGGGCCGGGGAAGTAGCTGGGTTGGTGACAGGATGTGGCCCAGGGACTCAGTAGGGGGATAGGTGGTGGATGTGCGGACAGAAAAGGATTTAGATACGCTTTGGGAGACGCAAGTGACTGAGGAAGGGACAGGACATAGTCTAGAGACGCTTTGGGGAAGACGAGCGGTTGAGAAAAAAACAGGATGTGGTCCAGGGACTGGGGGGGAGTGAGAGAAATGGCTGAAGTAGGCACATGATATGGCGCAGGGACGCCGTGTGAGATATCTGTGGCTGAGGTAGGGACAGAGCACGGTACAGGGTCTCTTAGAAGTGATACAGATACAGACACTAGGCCGCATCCCCCAGAAAGGGGGGTGGCCGACGGCAAGGCGCACCTCACACCCTCATACGCTCACACTCACACAACTTAGCATTTTGTGCTAAAGGGTTCAGCCGGCCCCCCTCCACATACACTCTGGGTCACGAGTGGGGTCCGAGAATCCGTCGTCAGCAGCAGGGACCAACAGTTTTCACTGGTTTACCCCCGCCGCGTCATAAGTGCCATCCCCCCCCCCCACGACCATCCCGACAGCGGAATGCCAAGGACGAGAAAGCACATCAGAGCAGCGTCAAAATCAACCATTCACAACCATTCTCCACTCACGCCTGTTCATTGCATGTCCTCTTGCCACCTCCACATTCATGTCTCTCCTTCCCAACGCCTGCTTCAGACCATCCATCCACCCAAACTTCGGTCTACTTCTAGGCCTGCGACCACTCGCCTCCGCATTCATCACCCTTTTCACCAGTCTCCCTTCATCCATCCTCTCCATGTGCTCGAACCATCTCAGAACACGCGAATCCACTCTGTCCTCCAATTTCTTCACCATCCCTGTTCTGTTTCGAACCACGTCGTTGGTGATCCGGTCTCTCAGC
>SDVV010024466.1:0-12582 GCA_016164225.1 Gammarus roeselii
ATCTATAAATATATATATACATACATACACATTCACATACACATACACATACTAATGGAAAGGGAAAGGTCCCACCATCAGCAGCCACGGCCCTCCTGCAGGTTTGCAATTTTAAACCACCCAGATCACAGGGTAGAAGCCAGGAATCTAATGATATGCAAGGCCCCAAAGCATAAAATTAACAGGAACCCACGTCAAGATCAGAACGTAGAACAACTTATATTCGTCTGGGAGGCCTTACTCAACAAAAAACAGAATGAATTGTTCAACCCTCTGTTTTCATGACTGACACCAGAACATCTCACTAGCAAGAACGTTCATCACCTGCGTGAGGACGTGTTGAAAATCTTGAACAAAGAAATCTTTCCCAAAATCACCGAACAGTCCTGCACCTCAGCCGATCTAAATATACCACCAGCTACTACTTGGCCAATCATTCAGTTTAAAAAACCCTCCATAGAAGAAGAGAGCGCTTGCTCAAAAAGCAATCTTGAAGAACGGATATTCTCGTCTTCCTTCCCACACAAGAGCACTCACAGCCGCAAATGCAGTGATTCTAGCGGACCACGTTCTACAGAAAGCGGACGCTCTCGCAATCGCTGGCGATCTTGGACCCCTGGGCAAACTCAGAGACACGAACACAACAAAAGTTATTACAAACCACAAGACCACTACAGATCATCAAGGTAATATCCACCCATTACTCTTTGGTGACAGGTCTTGAAGAGATCAAACCCTGAGAGACTGCCACCTTAACAAATCCTTCAACATGTCATACATCGCCGCGAAGGCCACCATAAATTGACTGCCCACGGTGGTAGAGTGGCACTCCTGATCCATCAAAGCATACCTCACCTCAAACTTCCCCTGAAGACAGAACTCCAAGCGATCGCTGTGAAGACCAATGACAATGGTCACGAGGCCACGATCTCTCGGAAGCATTAATGACTGAACTGCTAACCAACTGCCCTCTTCCGCACTCCTCCTGAGAGACCTGCACAGCTTCCACGAAACGTGGGGATGCTTGAGAATAGACCTCTGGGGAGTGAAAATGGTCAACATCATACACACTCACAATCAGTTCTTCTCAATGATGGACAACCCTACCGAACCACCCTCGAAAGTGAAACCGTCAAGACTCATCTAATCGCTCTACCACACTGGTACCCCACCTCGTTTGGGAGTCCTGCATTCAACACACGGCAATAACCCAGTCATCATATCACTCTTCACCAACCTATCAAACAATCCGATTGCAAAAGAATTTCTATTCAACTTCCGAAAAGTGAGCTTGGAGGGAATATTTGGCACACATCGAGTGGAGCGATATGGCTGGCATCCCCGACGACATTGCAGAGCACGACCTAGTCATCCATCTATATGATGAATTTCTAAGTGCAATTGCCGCATGCATCCCCTTATGTTTACCTACAATCTTTTTCCAAAAATGTGGTGGTTCCCGGAGGAGCAAGAAGCAAGAGACAGGCGTGAATGGCTGTATACGGCCTTCTGTCGCGCCCGGTCCAACAGGAACCAAATAGCCTGGTAAAGGGCATCTGTCGTATTCTGCAAACTTGTAGTGGAGAAAGAACGTGAAAGCCGGACTCAATCAGTTGATACTATTAACCAACCGAAACACCCCTCTTTCCAAATTGGGGAAAAAAATCAGACGTATTCAAGGACACCCCGAGCAACCTATCCACCCACATTCATTCAGACGGAGGCTCATACTGACTTGACGTCCACAAACTAAGATGTCTGTAAAAAACCTTTCTCTTGCCATGAACTACAGTATGCTATAGACCATACTAGTGAAACTTCACCCGTGCCGGACAGGGTGTACTACAATATGATCAAACATCTCCCTGAAGGTGCTCTTGTGCCTCTATTAAAAATGTTTAACATAATCTATTCTCACCTTTGTATCTCACCTTTGCAGCCCCCCACAGCCCCAACAGCCCCGCCAACAGGGCACGCAGGCATGGGAGGCAGTACACCTCAGCGCGCCAGCAATCAAAATGAACAGCACTGTACAAGTACTGCAGCAGGACGCTGGTCGGAATGCGCTCAATAGGTCCAAAGAAAACAAAACAATGAAGACAGTCAGTATATTATTCAAACTCATTTTCTCCCAATCAAGGGCGGTAATCTGTAAAATGATTGCTCTCTCAAACTAAAAGCATGCATTTGCGTATTGCCGGTTTCACATAAACTAGACAAAGAATCAATAAAGTTCCTAGGACTTGTGGGGGACCCTAAGCCCACATAGCGACCCCTTATACAGCCCTGGAGATCCGCTGCAAAAGGTCAGCGGGACTTATCTCTTTGGTGACATCCCTGTAATTTGGTGCAAAATGGAGACCGGCACGACGTTGTTCAGAACCGTAATATACTCACGCATTGACTATGGAGCTGTCCTTTATGGTTTAGCAGCCAAAAACAACCTTGAACCCCTCTCGATTTTTGCAAACAATGCAATGCATATGCGTTTCACAACCGCTGCGTTTCGTTCCGCTCACATCAAATCACTGAACGTGCTAGCAAACGAGCTTCAATATTGTTCAAAGACTAGGAGCCTAATCAACAACCCAGCACTCAACTACATCACAAACATTCCCGATAAACGCCTCTTCGCGACTAAGAACAATATGGTCCCACCTGTTTCTCTACTCGTGTTTAACTTACTGACCTCGCTGAACATCAATCGCAACGCTATTAAGCCTTCACTATTCTGCCGAATTCTTCATATCTCAACTCACCACAACGTGGTTGCTCAAACAACCGCTGGTCATCCTGAATTTACGAATATACCTTAAAGCAGCTACTCCAACCAACACGCACCGACGGGAATTTTCGAAACTGCTCAAGGAACAATACCTGGAGTACCGCCATATATACACTGAGGGCTCCAAAACTGTGGACGGAGTAGGAGCTGCCTCCTTGTGCGAGGAAACCTCACCTTCGGCTACCCTCCCACAAGGAGCCTCCTCTTCAGAGCTGTACGCACTCGAATTAGCCATCTCTGTTCCAAAAACAGAGTCTTTCTAATTATGGTTATATTGTCAGACAGTCTGGGTGCCTTCATTCAGTTCAAATCTTGCGCTACAAACACCCTGTTCTTCGTAACATGCAGCACAATCTCTTTACAATGTCCGAGACGGGCCAAGCGGTCGAATTCTGCTGGAACCCTGGACACGTGGGAGTAAGGGGATAAGAGCTTGCAGATCCGCTTGCTAAACTGTTGTCTATTCAGGAACTATTTATCACCGTTCACTTCCAAAACTGGTTTCCTATCATGAACTCTCATATAATATCCTGATGGAATGACATGTGGCAACCAGAGTGGACAAAAATGCTTTTAGTTCTTTCCCTTGGTAGGAGAATGGGAAACCAAGTTTTCCAATAGTAGAGACCAAGTGTTCATCAACTGCCTGTGCACTGGACCCACGTGGATAACTCGCAACAACCTAACGGATGTTGACATGTGGCCCGACGCACAACATTACCACTGTTGCCACCAGGTGGCCAGCAGTGTGAAACATTTACTGATGGATTGTAATGCACTCGCAACGGCCTGACTAGCCTTGACTCACCCGTGCAACCTACAAAGCTTACTCACTGACCTATAACCCCCCGAAAAAGCTGATCAATTTTGGAAAACATTCCAGACTATACAAAGCTGTGTAAAACTCAAATAACAGTGCAAACAAGGTGGTCTCTTTACCCCACAATGCACAGATTTTATATGTGTATGTAGTTGTGCTCTAACCCTTTATCTTCCTGTTTGCACAAGCATGTGCATATACCACAGTTGAAGCATTTAGCTGATTTCACCCTGATAAGGTCATTGTTTTTTGCGCACTAAAGCGTATTGTTTTTGCACACTGAGGCGTGCAGGCCTACTAGAAACAATGATGTTTGTGCTCTACGGGGGAGCGTGCAATGACTTGCCTTGAAGCTTTGGTGGAAATGAGGCACAATTCAAATCAGATGTAAGTTTAGTGTATGGCCTTGGGGATGATTGCACTGACAAAGAGAAATAATATCAGATACGCTAATGTTTGTTTGAGGCGTCACTCCCCTTGAAGGCAGTGTCCAGACAGGCTTACCAATTCCACCCTAATGATAGGGGTGTACCTGTCTAAATGAGAATTAAATACAGTCTGCTGGACTGCCTCCAACAAACTCACGGAAGGAAAATGGATCTTTGGCCAGTAGGTTTTTTGAATTGGTGATGAAAATGGCCAGATGTTGCTGGAAAGTGGTGATGCATTGAAAATAAGCACAAGCCTGCTTGCGTATATACCGCAGTTGAAACATTTAGCTAATTCCACCATGATACGGCACCGTTTTTGCTCACAAAGGTGTATGGACCTACCAGAATTGATGATGTTAGTGCTCCATGGGCTCTGGTGGAAATGAGGCCCAAGTCAAATCAGGTGTATAGTTAGGCGTACGGCCTTCGGAATAATTGCACTGACAACGAGGATGAACCAAGTATTTTGATGAGTTGTTGAATGTCTAGGAAGTCGAAGAGGCTGACATTGTTGCGGTAGTGCACGGATGATGGTTTTGGGAGAGACACTTGTTGGTGGACGTTACTAGGTGAGAGATGCAGGAGGGGGTAAAAGTGATGAATGTATAGAAAGCCCCTGGTTTGGATGACGTTACAACTGAATGCCCAAAAACGGGTGGAATAGCCCCCTAACAATCAAATTTATGTTAGAAATATATTCTTTTATCTAAACATAATACACATTTACATTATTCTGGGGAGCACCCCGGGTCAAAAATCCCAGTTGGAGATGATTCCCCACACTATCTTGGTCAGTGAATATTTTTTGTTTTCCTTCATGATACAGTATTTTAAACTTAATCTTTACTCATTTTGCATAACCAGAAGAAATTATATTGTAGCAAGTTTTACAATACCACATAGCTAATTTTATAAATGACTGGGTTTATATTCAACACCGTGACAAGAGAACTTCCTTATTGATACCCTGCTGCTACAAGTAAACTTTTTATTAACATCTTCATATAGTCAAGCAAACAATACTATAGCTAATCCGATATCTGTCATACACAGCAAGCCTTTGTATTCTTGCTACTAGGATTTCTTTAGTTTCTAGCTATATAGAAACCAATGATATCCATTGTTATCTTGTTCTATCATACTTTCAAAAAAAAATTGTTTTACCATTGTATTTGTAAATCTAATCATACCTACTCATTGGCTATTAGCTATTAAATGGCACTAAAAGAAATGTACTGTAAAAAATAGCTATTAAATTACAGTACAATTGTTTTGGGGCCATACTATTGTTTGATATTTGATTTGCTTTTTTCAGGATCTTCTTGCTCTGCGGGCAAATGATAAAACCTCATACAAGCGTATGTCTTCTATGATCAAAAGAACTAAGGGCTACAGTAAAGCAGTGATTGAAGATGCTAAGGTAAGTAGTAGGCTCTCAACACTGGCATTGAAATTGACTAGCAGCTATGATTCCAATATAATCAGAACAGTTGAGAATTTTTTGCTCACGCCAGCCCTTACCACACCTCTCAAAGCTCAAGGCCAACGATTGTATTGGAGTGATTTGCATGGTCAGGGGAGACCATAGCTACCAACATTCCAAAGTTTAAAACAGTCCAATTGTTTATTGAAATTTTCTTGGGCCTTCTTATGTGAAAGAGTTGTTATTTATGGTAAAATAGAACAAAAGGTGTGCCAAATAAGACTGCAGGAAATGGCTGAGCAGTTGATGTTAGTGTAGATATTGCTACCTAGTCATGCTATTATGGTACGGCCTCCCTGGCACCTTCACGACCTGCTTGCTGGTCTGTGGAAGTGGTGTAGAGGCAGCAAAGCTGCAAGTCTCTACTAATATAAAAATGTTTTCATGATTTCATAAGGTATTAGAGGTAAAAATAAATTTGCTCCTGCCTCAGACTCCTTCAAACTTCCCAAGTTGATGTAGAAAAATCTTTTGGTTGTTTGAAGGTTTTTTAAGTTTATGATGAGACTACTCTAATGGTCTGTTAACAATTTCAAGCAGAGCCAATGAAACAATGACATTCATAAGGACATTAGCTGCCAAGTGACAAGATTACACATCTTAGTGTATTTATTGTTTGGTAAGGGGAATATGTTTCTTAGTTAGCTATCTTTCAACATGGAATATATTGCATCAACATATTGATGACTATGCAGCTTGCTATGGTTAACTAAGGTAAACTTGGATGGGTTCTTTCAAAATTCATTTGCTATCCTTGAATCAAGATAGATTTTTTAAACCTCTTCCTTGACCTTCCATAGGCTACCTTCTCTAGTGAGTGTCACTAATTGGGAGCAAAATAACTGAAGAGGCAAGAATTATCAATTGTATTTTATTATTTTTTTAATCAACAGAATATTTAACTAATTTTATTTAATCTGACCAGGTAGCTGCTTTGTTATCTGTCATCTGTACAAATTTCATGTGCTCTATTTTTTGTCTTGAGAAATTATTTTCACCCTATTGTGATTTTTGTTTTACTTCACCTAACACCAACTTACATGTGTCATGATGGGCTCTCTAAGTGCCAACATTGATGTAAAGGGGATCCTGGGAGGCTGCTAAGTCTACTGACATCTTAAACAGCGAGTGCTGATTCTCTGTTTTAGATACCTCACTCAATGATCCGTTTAACACTTGAGGACAATTACTCTACTGTGCTAGTAGCTAACTTGGATGAAGTCTGATCACTAACCTATCTCTCCTCTACCGCACTAAAAATCCTGGTCACTTATCTAATTTCAGGACCTGACGACGGTGCGAGGCGAGCAGCAGTGCGACGAGGACGATTACGGCTACGAGTCGACCATGAGCCAGCAGATATTTGACAAGCTGGCCACCCAGTACAGCGAGATGCCAGAGGACGAACGGCTCAAGTTTAAGAAAGTCCGCGTAGACAGCATTGCAGACGTCAAGGTGCGCTAGTAGCATGGGAATAGAAACAGCTAGAAATTCAAATCGGAGGAATTGGCTGTGTTACTATTGCTAATGTAAGCATTTATTGGACTTATATACATGCTGTTTGTAATGCTTTTAACAATTTAAATGCTCTGTGAAATCATATGATATTTTGAACTCAATTAAGGAGTTTGTTTCTCGCGTTTAACACATCAAATGACAAAACCTAAATTTTACTGTTGAAATTGGACCCATTCTCATGAACCGTTGTCTGTAGCTTCCATTCAGATGAAGCTTCCATTCAGATGAAGCTTCCATTCAGATGAAGCTTCCATTCAGATTAAGCTTCCATTCAGATGAAGCTTCCATTCAGATGAAGCTGCCATTCAGATGAAGCTTCCAACTGCAAATCACACGTTTTCCTTGCTCATTTCTGTCGCTATTTGCTTTTCACTTTTTTGAGATATTTAAACGTTGTTGGCTTATGAGCTGCGTTTGTGAACGATGCATTCTATCTCTTCCCAAAACGAGTTGTCAAGCGGGTTGAAATAGGGGCTATGAACGGGCCAAGGCTGGTTAGTTCGGCTGCTGATTAGTCGTTCTGCAACTTGGTCTGATGAAAACCAAGTGGTGAAAAGGTGATGGCATGACCCATAATCATGGACTGCAGAGTATATCTCAATCTCTATAGCTGTTAGGTCAGACGAATTCCGCTAACAACTGGATGGTGCTCCTACTCACTGCTCAGACGAGTGTCTCGTCCTTTTGATTGACATAATTCCGGAGCAAGATATCAGCCTCTGAACAACCCAGCCTTGGCTCGCTCATAGCTTTGATCTCAGCCTGTCTAAATACTGGCAAGCTTCATCTGAAAGGTTTAGATCTGATCTGCACCCATAAGAATGGATCCAATTTTGAAGCTGAAATTTAATTTTGAAGTTTGATGCAATAAAGCATGACGTCCAGTCTTTTTCGATCTATTCCAGGAATTTAATGTTAAAATGTCACGTGATGACGATTGTATAGGCGTTTGATTAGTTAAAAACTTTATAACAACCTGCAGTTTGATACTGTAGTTGGAAGGAATTCTAGCTACCTGTAACTTCGATTGATATGAGGCTGAACCTAACAGCTGCAAGGAATATATGTGAAAACAGGTCTGGGGAGTTTGTTAATCTCCCTTGCTGCCACCGGTGAGTGCTGGGATTATAGGGTCTCTGCACCTTGAGAGTTCATGTACCTCCTGTGGCACCAGTACATACCATAGACGCTCGCCCCGTTAAAGACTTTGACTTAGCGCAGTAGTAAACCTAACTCGAATATAAAAAGAAGAAGAAAACAAAGACTAACTTGATGCAGCACTGTTTGCTGGTTTGACATTCGGCGCCAGAAGGACGATGGCTCCAACCCGCTAGAAAGCCTCGTCACTCTAATCTAGTCTAGCTTGCTTCAAAACCTTGAGAATGTCAACAATTGCCACCTTATGGTTTCCGCAATTTTGCGCTTTGCACTGGCTTGTGCGATTGTCCTCCAAAAACATGGACGTTCGTTCGTGCTGGGTTTCGGGCTACTGTGGGTTGGTGGGCAATGAGCAGGCTGACGTTGCAGCGGCGCCAGACCCAGCAGAACAGTGTCTACTTCCATACAAAGACTTCGACAGATACCTATAGATACAGACACTAGGCTGATTCCCCCAGGATGAGAGGTGGCCGACGGCAAGGCACATCACACACGCTCACACTCATACAACTTAGCCATTTCGCGCTAAAGGGTTTGGCCGAAAACCCCACAACACACACTCTAGGTCACGAGTGCGGTCCGAGGTCCGTGTCAACAGCAGGGCCCGACAGCGTGACTGGTTTTCCCCCGTCGCGTCATGATGACCGCCCCCCCTCCCGCCCTCGGCCATCTCATTTCTCAATAAGACGCCATGGACGGGAAGCACATCAGCGCAGCGTCAAAAGTCAACCATCCACCACTGACGCCTATTCAATACACGCTCTCTCGCTGTACATTCTGCGCTACCTGTACACCATCCATCCATCCATACAAACTTCGGTCTACCTCTAGGCCTACGGCCACTCGCCTCCGCCTTCTTCACCTTTTTCACCAATCTCCCTTCATCCATCCTCACCATGTGCCCGGACCATCTCAGAACACGCGAATCCACTCTGTCCTCCAACTTCTCCACAATCCCTGTTCTGATTCGAACCACGTCGTTAGTGGACCTGTCTCTCAGCAACACTCCAGTCATGCTCCTCAAAAATTTTATATCGAGAACATTTCAACCTTCTTCTCTCCTCTGCTCTCACCCCCTAAGTCTCAGCTCTGTATAACACAGTTGGGACTACGACACCCTCGTACAGCCCTCTCTTTGCTTCCATCCCCAACGTCCTGCATCTCATTAAACTCTTCAGTGCACCCAGCACTTTACACCCCTCCTTTACTCGCGACTTCACCTCACTTTCCACTAGTTCAGTCTGAGCCCAGATACTTAAAATACTGAACTTCTTCCAACAACTTTCCATTTAGGAGGACACTAATTTTGCTCGCATCGACTGTCCTTGAGCATCCTTGAGCATCTCATTACTTCTCTTTTACCCACGTTCACTCGAAGCTTCTTTCTCTCAAACACTCCACCAGACTCAAACACTAGCCGACACTGCTTCTCCTCTGAATCCGCCACCAGCGCCGTATCATCTGCAAACAGCAACTGGCTCAGCTGCCAATTACGCCCATTCGCTTCCAACAGCTCCAAGCGACGACCCAGCACACTCGCGTTCACCTCCCTAACCACTTCATCCATGAAGAGATTGAACAGCCAGGGAGGCATCACACAGCCTTGTCTCTGACTCAAATTCACTGGGAACCAATCACTCACCTCGCTTCCCGCTCTGGCACATGCTCGGCTGCCCGATGAAATGGACTCTTAGAATACAGAGGAAATTTTAGTGATTGGTGATAACAATGTCACCTCCCTCAAATAAAATCAGCAAAAAGGGAGAATTCAACTCAAAATACTCGGCAAAACAGACTTGAAATTCGACGAAATTGAGGGCATACTCGAAAACAAAACGATACCTTCTTCTAAACGAAATATAATTCAAATCGGAGCTAAAGACGAGTCACAGACATAATCGACATGGAAAAGGTACAAAACCATGTTAAGAAATGTCAAAGGCTCACACGAAAACATACACGTCACTGGCCTCTTGCCCCATCCGAACCAAAGCAGATACAAGTTAAGCAAGATAATCTTTCTTAACAATCGCCTCGCAACTTTCTGCAGAGCACAGAAAATCCTTTTCTCTGATCATTGGGAAACGATGATTGACCCAAAGTACTATAATTTTAATAGAATCACAAACAAGGCAAGCCTAAACACGTATGAACTTGATGCCATCGAAAACATCCTTAAAAATATCGGTGCTGGTCTTGTCACCGAAAATAAGTCAGAAAACGTACTCGATTTCATACCCTCAACTCCGCCAGCAGTACCCGACTTAATGACCCAACGGCCTCTGCCCGTTTCAACACTGGATGCACAACAAATGCAAGAGCCCATCAAAACATCTCTGCAGGTCCTAACAGAAAAGTTTCTGTCATCAGTCCAGTCCGAGTTAAGGCAATAGTCACGCTCCGCTATTACAACCCGAGTAACCGTAAACAAAAGTCTTGGCTCCGACACAAGGCCTCATATTAGAAGAAGATTGAGTGAAGAAAATCAAGTTCAAAGGGGGGGGTGAACACCCTATTTCCTTTCGGACCCTTCTACTCTTTTATTTTCACCATCTCTCCTCTACCCCTTCCTGGTTATGCTTTCACCTTAGTTACTCCTTTTACCTCGTTTGTTTTGTTGAAGCTGCATCAACTTATCTCTCTTCTTCTCTTGACAACTTTCCCCCACATTTTTTTTTCCAAGTTTAGTTTTTGTTTGCTTTTACTTTTTTTTTCTAAGTTTAGTTTCTGTTTACTTTTACTTCTTATTATTTTTATTTCTTATGTTTTTTTTTCGATCTATTTTTGTGTTCTCTTGAATCTATACTCACCAACTATCAAGGTGGCCAAAGTAGCAAAGTTGACGACGGATAACGCTGTAAATGTTATAACTGCATTAGGCCTCTGCAATGTGGTGAACCGGGGGGTGGGACAACCTTCAGCGAACCCGTTGCTGGGGTAGAGCTGTTGGAAGATCTTTCTTAACCGTCGGAATACTGTGTTGCAGGGGAAACGAACCTCACATAGCTCACAAGGGGTGCTCGTCGAACGAGCCAGAAAACACTTGCTATATGCGCTCCGAGGTGGGCGTGGGCATGTTGAGGGGGCTCCTCGAAACTCATGGATTCTCTTATTTAAATTCAGCAAATGTTGACGACCCAGACTTCTCCATTGGACAACTCTTCTGAATAACGGCTATACAACAACAACAAAAACAACAACAACGGTTATCGCAAGATAATGACGTATCAGCGTCACCATCTGGTGGATGCTCTTCAACGCCGCCATCACCCGGCGGTCGCGCCCAAATAGTGGACGTAAACCCCTCCATCCCAGGCTGCCTGATGGAGAGTGATTAGTCAACAGCAGCCTTCCTCCACTTCTGGTGGGGTGGACTTTGGAAAGAAAACACACGACCGTAACGCGGGTGCGGTACATGCTGCTTCCGGACGAAAGCCCAGGAGAAACCGCCGCAATCGTGTAAGACCCCATGGACGATACGTTGAAAATCAGAAAATACTCAAAAATCTCTTTCAAAATAAAAACTACACTAAGTTCTTCACCGTCAAGGCAATTTCGGGAGAGAATCTGTCCGATACTAATACAATTCAAGCTAATCGACAACTCCGCGCTGCACTGGGGGGACCCCCGAAGTGCATCAATGAGCTTAAGAGTAGGAACATTCAGAACCTAAAACAACTAAATAATATAACTGTAAAAGTTGATGAGCACCCTACTCTCAACACGATACAAGGAACTATGTATTATAAAAACAGACCAAACCACTCCGACGACGATATTCTTACTGAACTCGGAGATCAGCAAGTCACCAAGATATACAGAGTGAAACGGAGAGGAGTACACTGGTGTCTACATCCTCTCATTCAAGCTCTGTTCTCTGCCTTCTGATGTCCACATTGGCTGGACACAATGCTCGGTTCGAGAATACCTCCCTAATCCCAGACGCTGCTACAACTGCCAAAAGTTTGGTCATGGAAGTGATGCCTGCCGATTGAGGAACATGAAAAGTACACGCTTCCGCTGTGGTGAGGATGCACATGGCCACAATTGTGACTGACCTGCTAATTGCGCCAACTGTTCAGAGGACCATCCTGCGTCATCACGCGAATGCTTCTATTACTGTCTCGAAAAGGAGATACTCGCTGTTCAAGCTAGAGAACGCCTTTCCTACCCCGAAGCCAAGAGACAAGTAACCGCCAAATTTATCCGCCCGCTTACTAGCTTTGCTGCAGTGACAGCGGGAACACCCGTAACCAGGGTTCCTTCTAACCTACAACACGATACCCTTCATCCTCCTCGAAATCGAGGAAGCCCACGACGACAGTCATTTGCACTGTCCGGAAACTTGGAAATTCCGCTGGAAATACTTTCCCTCACTCCCACTCCG
>SDVV010024467.1:0-12582 GCA_016164225.1 Gammarus roeselii
TGTTGGTGATTTTGTGAGTGGGTATTTTTTCTTCCGTCTGTGCTCGCTGCGCGTGCACGGACCATACGCAATTTACTGGGGTTTACCTGGATTGCGCAGCTATAAAACCTTGTGACGCGTTGCGGTTGGAGTCAATCTAATCCGTGAAGTCATAGACCTTGTACCAATTCTTGGAGTTCTGAGTGGTTGGAGGCGAAGATTCGTTTTGTCTGAGTCTTTATCTTGCCTGACTAAATAAATTGTACTTGAAATCAAATAGACCGCGTAGCTGGAAACATTGTGTTGCGTTGCTGTCGGAGCTGACTTAGTCCGAGCAGCCGTGAACCTTGTACCAGTTTCGACGATACTATCTGTGCGCACTGGCGTGTGGAAATTTACATGAGGTTCTGAGGGGTTGGAGGCGAGGATTCGTTTTGTTTCATCTGAGTCTTTATCTTACCTAAATGAATAAAGTGTATTTAAACAACTAAACCGCGTAGCTGTAAATATTGTGTTGCATTGCTGTCGAAGCTGAATTTGCCCGTGTAGCCACTGACCTTGTACTAATCTTGACGATGTTACCTGTCGCACTAGGGTGCGTATATATACTCTTAAAGTTCAAAAGGATTGGAAGCGGAGGTCCGTTTCGAGTGAGCGTTCTTTCTTTTGCGCACCAGCGTGCGTCTAGCATTGCTAAAATTTTCACTTCCTTTCTAACGTTAAAAGCGCTGTTCTCTTTTTTCCTTGCACACCTAGGCGTGCGAGCCTATTGGATTCAATGATCATCAAGCCCTACGAGGGAGTCTATTATGACTCACGTTGAGGCTCTGGTGGAAATGAGGCCCAAATCAAATCAAATCCACATGGACATCGTTGGCCCGCTCCCACACAGCAATAGCTACCATATTCACTTATTATATTAGATAGATACAGCAGATGGCCCGAAGCAATTCCGATAGTGGATACAACTGCAGAAATCGTAGCCAAAGCGTTTCTAATGAACTGGGTAGCCCGCTACGGGGTACCCGAAACATTGACGATTGACTGAGGGGCAAATTCCGAAGGAGAATTGACAACTACCTTATGTAAGCTACTCGGTATCCGGAAAATCCGAACCACGTCGTACCATCCCCAGGCAAACGGGATCATCGAAAGATTTCATAGAACCCTGAAATCAAGTCTCAAGGTGCCAGCAAAATTTGCAAGATTGTCACACAAACCTCCCGCTAGTTCTATTAGGCCTACCCACAGCGCCGGAGACAGAGCTCAACTGCTCTGTCGCTGAAATGCTGTACGGCAGCACACTGCGTGTTCTAAGGGATCTAGTAGACCCCGCGAAACACAAAGCATGGCCATCAAACAAATACGCGATCAAATTACTCAACTCCATGGCACGTTTAAAATTTCACCCATCAAAATAGACCCAAATCAAGGGCGCTCTAAACGTGCACGCATGCATACATCACGGTTGATTCGGTACAGCGGCTATTGACGAGACCTTACGTAGTTTCATTTTGCATTGCCAAACGGAGCGCAAAGATATTCAAGTTGATCCGCAAAAACAAATTGGAAAATGTTTCCGTAGACAGACTAAATGAAGCGATAATGTTACCCGAGACCGCAGAAGACAGCTCGAGTGTAATCTGAACACTAAAACAATTCTCTAAGTGCACACCTGTGATGCTTCATAGAGTGCGCTTCAGTGAACCGTTAGCGCCCGCAGACATGCAGCCACCATTGCAGCACTCCGATGGTGCGACTTACACCCGCCCTCAAGACATGTGTCATCACCAGAAGTGGACGACACACCAAACCCCCGGCACGATATTGCTGCCAGCAAAGGGGGGGGGGGAACTCACTAAGGAGGCGGCAGTGTAAGGGCTCGCGAATTCAAGTTTTGCATTGCTCTCCCTTGCAGCAACTAACATGAAATTCACATCCAGTAAATAATATATTGTCTGTTAAGATTAAGGTATTATATTTTAGACCATTGTATTAACTTCCATTGGAAATGTGTCGTAGATGCAGTTTTCCCTCTGGTGGCGGGAATCCCTCCGTACGTCAACTGCAGTTTTCCCTCTGGCGGCGGGAATCCCTCCGCACGTCAGCTTGCCAGCGAGCAGTGCGGAACTCCAATTTTAAGTTCCCGGCTTACTGCAAGGAACCATTCAGCAACAAGGATTTTGGGCGTTGCCAATCGTCGACAAGAGCGGCAACAAGGACTGGTGGCGAAGCCAATCAGCATCTTGGAATGGCACAAGTATTTTGGGTGAAGTTGGCAATATATATATGTTGAATATGATGATGGGCAAGTGCCCATTAATAAACAAAGTTGTTAATAGTAAATGAGCTTCTGTGAGCGATAACAATTCAAGTGAACACGGTGCTCTCACTTTCAAGGCACAATCTGATTCCAAGTTATGCTATCATTTTTTTTATACAAATGAGGCTGAGTGTTATGGGCAAGCACCTGAAAACAGACACAAGGACAATTAAAGGCGAGGACAATAAATATTTGGTATTGATCCCAACTTAACTGAATGAAGACATCCAAAGGTAATATGGAAGGGGAAAAGAAAGGAGATAGGAAAGCCGGCAAGAAAATCCCGTGGCGTCAATAATCGCGAGTAGTTTTTTTTTAAGTCGTCTGACAAGAATTAGGTTTTTGTCTTGTCTGAAGACGGTGTCCTCTCACCATGCTCTTGTTGCATCGAGGTGAAAAAGGCAGTCTTCTGTGGGGCAAAAACACGGGAAAGCCTTTGTATCACGTTACAGCGGTTGCACTGGTCAAGGTAAATCTAGGTACACACTATCTATACGTATATCCAGTTAGTATTCAGTACGGGAACAATTTTAGTTTTGACTGGTGTTTTTCCGTGTATGTATGCAAGTATATAACAAACTGATTGCCACGAGACTATGTTTTTGTCCCTGTCTACAAAGAGTCTAGGAACCCCCTGCTCAGCAGCCTCAGCTTTGTTGTCCCAAAAGGTGTTGTTGACATATTTGTGTCAAGGTATTTCTCTGAATCATTTATTCCTTCTGATGCTTGTTCCATGGCATTTTGTGCGTGGGTATACATATTTATTTAAACAAAATAAACATTTGTTGCACTGTCGTTATGGTTGGAAGCGATTGTTTGTAGTACTAGCTGAACGGAAATGTTGCTGCTACCAACTGAGAGATGCAACAATGAGATCAAAAGATGCGATTGCTTAATAGTAATAGGTGCTTGTGATGCACGTATAATGTGTTAAGTGTTATTAGAATAATGTAGTGTCAATTAAGGACCTCTACATCACTCTTCATTTAGACTGCAGCCAGGGATGCAGTATTGTTTTCTCCTTTTGCTTGGCTGACGTCCAAATGCGCAGCTTTAGCTACATGTTGAGGCGGTCTGGTGCTCATACTGCTCTGCCAGACCTGGTGGTTTGAGTGAACAACCTGAATTGAGGTTGTGGGTTTATTTGTAATCACCGTCCTGTGAGGGCTTGCGGTGGTAAATTTGCTGGTTGTCTGGTAGTCTGGGTTCGTGGTGCGTTCCGGTCCTCTGGATGTGCTGCGCCTGGTGTGGGAACTCCTTCTGGGCCTGGTGCGGTTGACGGAACGTTTCCGATTTGTATCTTGACAGGTGAAAGTGTTTCAAGGAAAAGGTCGTTTATGCTATGGGCCGCTTTCAAACAAGAGACATGGACATTGTTGGTTTTACCACTTCGCTTGATGGTGTAGTGTGTCGGTGTACGTTGAACTACCTCAAGCGGTCCTTCGTTGGGTGCTTAGAGCGGGCGCTGTACTCCGCGGATGAAAACGTGCGTCATTGTTTTGAGTTTGGGGTCAAGGTGCCCTTCTGCTGGTTGAATTGGTCAGGACTGTGCTGGACCAACTTCGTTCATGAAGCTTTGGAGTCTCTGGTTGTACTCAGTGATGTCGGTCACTGCAGGATTGCGGTTTCTGACCAATAGGTCGCACCAAAGTTGTATGTTTACTCCAAACATGAGATCTGCCACTGCGTAGCTGATGTTTTTACTCACCAGCCAGTGGTGAGGATCTGCCTGTGTTTTCAATGCATCCTTGACTTGGCGGTGGAGTCGTTCGATAAATCATTGGCCTGAGGATGGTAAGCGGTGGTCCTGATTTGCACCGAACCAAGGGTTTCCATGAGACTGGTCCATAATGCTGATTCAAACTGAGGACCGCGGTCTGAGGTGATGCTGATGGGGCAACCATAGCATGAGATCCAGGTGGCAAGGAAAGATTTGCTGACTGTTTCTGCTTGTGCATCTTTGATAGGACAGATTTCAGGCCAGCGGGTATGTCTGTCAATCATGGTGAGTAGGTATTCGTACCCCTCATTATGAGGTAGGGGTCCCACAAGATTGAGGGTTACCTGCGCAAACTCTCCTCCTTCTGGTGAAATGGTTTGTGATGAAACAAAGTTGTGACGACTTATTTTGCCTTTTTGACAGTTCGTGCACTGTTCACACCAATGTCGGATGTCTTTCTTCATGGCTGGCCACACATAACGCGTGGCAAGTTGCTGAACTGGGGCACGCTTCCCAGGATGGGCAATGTTGTGCACCTTATGGAAAAATTCCTTGCGCATTGTCTGTGGAATGTAAGGTCGGCACACATTGTCATGTACGTGCATGTAAATTTCTCATGTACGTGCTTGAATCCTCGTCTTCGAGTAGTGCTTTTTTAGTTGTCACCAGCGGTGTTTGATGATAATAGATTGTATAGTTATATGTGGATTAATTAATTAATAATTATAATAATGAACCATTAAATTGGTCACCCAAAAGCAGGTTAAGATATGAGCTGCTGTGAGCTGTAATGAATGACTTGATTTGAAATTTGGGTGCTTTCTGTTACAGGGCACTTGAATAAGTATTTATCTGACTCCATAAATTATTTCCACATGAGAAGGTAGGTGAAGGATACCGCACCAATGAACAAGACAGGGACAATAAAAGAGGCAATACAGTTTTCTGTGATATTCCCAACTTGGCTTGGTTAGATGTCCAAGGATAATATAGAAGGGGAAAGAAGAATAATAGTAGGAGAATATATATAGACTGCAATAAATCTTGTGGCGTCAATGGATCCAATTGGGGAAATTTTGGTCCCAGGGGCCGGATCCAGACTTCAAAGTGGGCCAGTCCGATCTTGGCCGGGGGTGAAAGGTTGCACACAGAACATAGTGGCTAAGAAACTGTGCGGCAGGAAAGATATCACATACCATTCTGCCTGCCTCATACAGGCAGACAGCATGGGTGCATGTACTAAACCTTGGAGAATAAGCCATAGCATAGCCTAAGGTATAGCTAAATCAGTTAAATGATGGGGACTCACAAGTTTAGTTAAGTGGTCATATAATGAGTTAATTGAAAATTATTTTATGAATTCTATCATATGTAATATTCAATTATGACACTACAATGAAATATATACAAAAACAGCCAACACTTTTAGACTGGTGCTGTACACTGGGCTGCTGTCACTGGGCTGACATAATACACAATATTCTGTCAGACTTGAAATCCATCTTGCTTGACTCGGCTAGCATTAATCCTGAGGTAGGAAGGGGATTAATTTATAATGTCTATTTACATAATTCTTCCTTTTTATGGTCCTAGGTAGCTATGTATTTACAATATACACTGCTTGGTATGTCATGTGGCAAGGAATGTGCCTTCATAACATATTATTATTAGGGTGTCATGTAGAATCTGCAACAGTATTCATTAGTTTGTTCTACCTGGGAATAGGACATTACGCTGTTCTCACCTGTCTTCAGTAGATTTTAAATGTCCATGGTACGCCTTTGTTGTTGACTAATTTTTGAATGCTAAATCATTTAAGGGGAGCAACACTTTATCACTTTGATGCAGGAAAATTAGTGACACGCTACTCCACAACTCTACGTGTCCCGCCAATGTAAGCGTCTGTGAACAAAGCGCCTGCGTTTGTTGCCAGTTTTGTCAGAATATCCCTCTGAATCGTTCATTCCCTCTGATTCATGTTCCATGGCTTTTAGTGCTTGATATAAATAATTTATTTGGCTGAATCATATTTGTTGCGCTGATATTATAATTGTAAGCTGTTTGTGCTAGCTGAACGAAATGTTGTTTACTACCTACAGAGATATGTAACAATATCAAAATATGTGATTGCCTAATCGTAATAGGCCTGTGATGCACCTATAATGCGTTTAGTGTTATTTAAAATAATGTAGGGTCAATCAAGGACCTCTACACTTTCAACTCTTGGTCTTGAAGTTGTTCCGTGCGAAGTTGTTCTTAATCAATGTCCGTGAATATTGCTGTGAGAAGGTAATCACAATCCTCATCGTTTACTTTAGGAAGCAGTTGCGAGACTGGTTCCTCTTGATCATGACATCGTGACAAGGCGTCTGCAACTTTTTTGTTTTCTCCAGCAATGTGCCGGATATCCATTGTGAACTGACTGATGAAGGGGAGTTGGCGGCTCTCCCAAGGGATGTCTTGTTCCTGTTGTTTGTGAAGTGCACCAACCAATGCTTTATTAACGGTGATGATAGCAAATTCTATGCCTACGATGAAGTAGCGGAAGTGCTTCACTGATAGATAAGCTGCAAGCAATTCTCGACCAAAGGTGGAGTATTTCCTTTCCCTTGGCTGTACTTTCTTGCTGAAGGAAGCTAGCGGTCTCCATTCATTGTCTTGGAGCTGCTGTAGCACTGCTCCTACTGTGGTATTGGAAGCATCCACTGCAATAGCAGTTGGTGCATCAGGCAATGGGTGATCGAGCATTGTTGCTTGAGCTAGTACTGCTTTTGCATCTTCAAGTGCCTGGTGTGCTTCTGGGTTCCATGCAATTTTGTCATTCTTTCTGGGTTTCCTCTAAAGAATTGTGTTGAGTGGTGCCATGACTGAGGCAATGATATGCAAGAATCTGTGGTAAAACTGTATCATCCCACAGAATGTTCGAAGCGTCCTGATGAACAGGGGCTTCTCAAAATTGTTGATAGCCTTGATCTTCTTGGGCAAGGGCTGAATTCCCTGTGAGGTTATTCTGTGTCCAAGAAAGTCCACTTTGGGGCATCCAAATTCACTTATGAGTGGGTGAATGACTGGCCCATGAGCTGCTAGTCCGGCGAAAAGTTCTTCAAAGTCCTGGAGATGTTCAGTCTTACTTGAGCTGGCAACTAGTTTGTCGTCAACATAATTGATGTTCGTGACTGGGCGTCCTGCGAGGGACATGTCATGGAGGACCGTGTCAAGAAATCGTTGAAAGGTTTGAGCTGCACCACTGAGGTCATAGGGCATGCGCGGGAACTCGCAAGATCCAAAAGGAGTGGTGATAGCCGTTTTGGGGATGCTTTTCTCATCCATGAGGATTTGGAAGTAGGCACTAGCAAGGTCAACCTTGGAGAAGATGTTTTTTTCCTGCCAGTTGGGCTGAAAAGTCTTGTTGTGTTTCAGGGGGTAGCTATTGGGTACTGTCTGGAAATTAGCACTTCTGTAGTCACATCATGCTGTGGTTTTGTCAATGCAGTGTTAGGCATTGTGATGGTTTTATGTTTCTCTAATAATTTTCTATAGCAGTCTGGGTCGTCTTCTAGGGTGTTGAGTGTTACACTGGCTAAAGCCAGACCTGCGAAGGCAGTCAGGCTTGTGGAGGTATCCATGAGCTGCCTGTTATGTAGGTCTACCACAAGCTTGTGGTGGGCAAGCAAGTCAGCACCGATGATTGGTTGGTCAACCTGGGCTATGATGAATTGCCAAGTTATATCCTTTTGCAGGCCAATATTGAGGGTCATCAGCCGCTCACCATGGATGGGTATGCGGGAACCATTGGCAGCGCGAAGGTTGCTAACTTCCTCATTTCTGAGGTTGGTTGCTTTAGGTGGAATATCAGAAACAGCAGCACCTGTGTCTATTAAGGTGAACTTGCTTTTTCTGTCTGTTATGGTTAGGGGACTAGTCTTCTTGAGGGTTATTGCCGTGACGGTGCTTGTGTTGTCATCACATGATATCAGTTTCCCTCCTGGTTGTTGAAAAAGTTGCTCATGTCACATGGTATTGGGTGTCTGCGAGCATGTGTGCCAATGCGCCTGTGTTTTCTGCAGAAGGTTCCTGACGGTGGGAAGTACTTTTTCCTCTGTTTCCATGGTTGTTGTAATGTGGTCGTTGTTCCAGCTTTTGCAGTCTCTGGTCATGAATGATTGTTGTTCATGATTAACTTTGTCCTCCAGGTTGTGGATTGTTCTCTCCAAGTGGTCAATTCTTTTCAGAAGATGGTCTTTTTCCTGTGAGAGTGCTCTACTTTTGAAATCCATTTCTGACATTTGTGAGGTCAGAGCATTGATAGTTAGTGGTGTTGCTGGGCATGGCTGTGTTGTGTTGGGGCTGTGGTGTGGATGTTGGCTGACCACTGCTGATGTTGTTCACTGGAATGTTTGACTCTGGGTATTCGGTTAGTATTTTATCTGTTGCCTACACAATGTCAGTTAGGGTTGTCTTATTGTTGATCAATAGTGCATATATGATGTTGGTTTGTATTTTCCTCATGGGCATTTCTTTCATAAACGGGCTGTTGTGGTGTGCAACGTATTCTGAGTCACTACCAAGAAGGTGTTGAAGATGGGCCAAGAACTGTGTCATTGTGCGGGTTCCCCGTCGTTCTTCGTCCAGAATTTGTCGCGTGCGAGCTGATTCTGGTAGTGTGTTGAAGGAAGTAATTTGACTTTAATTTTTGAGTAGTGGTCATCTCCTTCATTCATGACCATGTCCTGAAGTGATAATCGTAATTGAATGTAAATGGGGATCCAATATGCTTGGTGCGTGTTGTGAATTCACCAGCAGGTCACTTGCGCAGTGGCTTTGGATCCGCTGACACCAAATTGGTACAAGTACAAGAATTTATCAAAATCACAGAATTGTGATGTTACATATATTTCCTGTGTGCCAGTTTGTTTCATATACAAGAAAGTGTCAATTTTTTTAAACACAAAACAAATTTGATTAGTTGCTCAGGTAATTATTAAAATTAGTACCTTACTCTGCAGTAGTTGGTGTCAATGACAATATTTTAAATCTATGACTGCCTTTATTCTACCTCAAGTCCTATTGCAGCTGTGCTATTTCTCTCATGCAGTTTCACTTAGTACACCCAGTCTGCCTGTCTGTCGACCTTGATCTGTCATTGGTGCAGGTCACCAGTTTGGGTGATGTTGGTAATATATATATTGATCATGCTGATGGGCAAGTGCCCATGGATAAACCAAGTTGTTAATAGTAAATGAGCTTCTCTGAGCAATAATAATTCAAGCGAACACGGTGCTTTCACTTTCAAGGGACAATCTGACTCCAAGTTATGCTATCTTTTTTTATACAAATGAGGTTGAGTGTTATGGGCAAGCACCAAAAGACAGACACAAGGACAAATAGAAGCAAGGACAATAAATCTCCTAAACATTCAGAGGACTAGCATTAAAAATGCATATATGCAGCATGACATGCAATGGAACTGCAATATAGTATGCCTAGCATTGAAATGCAAATAGCAAAGGTAGTCTCTTACCTTTTACTTACCTCTGTCTCTTACCTTTGCAGCCCCCTCCAGCAGGACCACAGCAAGTAAGGAGCAGCAGAGCCGGGGGAGGCCAGCACAGTCATGCGCGCCAGCACACTATTGAGAGCAGCAATGTTAACACAGGTACAGGAACTGGAATTAGTGCGCACTATTTTCTATCACATGAACCATCCGCATGAATGACAAAAAAGAAAAGAAAATCTAGAACAGCACACTGTACAACAAAAAAGCACATGAAGAAGCAACACATCAGGACAGACACAAACACACACACACAAAAACACGCACCACAACCCACCACTTCAGCATCATGGCAAAAAGCTGACAAATCCAAAGCCAGGATCCCAACGCGCTGCAGAAGATCCCGCCTCAACCTAAACAAACTAAAACAGAACATCACCCAAAAACTCCGCAAGCAACCTCTTGAATGCAGCCAGGGAATCTGACTCCACCACAAAACTCAGGAGGCTGTTCCACAACTGAACACATCGTGCTCCGAAGAATCTTTTCTTGATGTCCGTATTACAAGCTGGCATCGTAAGCTTAAAGGGATGACCCCGAGTCCTCGCATCAGAGCTCTCCGAAAAATACCCCCAAGGTTGACGCCACCATCCAACCTGCAGATGATCCTCCAGTATTTAATACGGTCTGCCTGTCTGTCGAGTGAGAAAACGTTCTATTTATATAACCTAAAAACATATAAAAACCTAATAATATATATATATATTAGCTACCTATTGACATACCTTATGAAAAATCCAAAAGCTGTCCGTCCGTCAGAATGAGTCGTTGTTGACCGCCTGCCTGACTCCGGCCGTCCATGAAAATATGGGCCTCAAACTCCCTAGACTGAAAAGTAATTCTATTACCCCTATCTTATTCCTTCACATGGCCGTTTTAGACCTATATATACTGCTGACGTTGGCCTGGTAGACCGAAGTTCACGTAGATGAATGGTGTGAAACAGGCGTTAGGAACGAGAGACCTGAGTGTAGAGGTAAGCAAGAGAGCATGCACTGGATAGGCGTGAGTGGAGGATGATTGTGAACTGATGAGTTTTAAAGCTGCCCTGATGTGCTTTCCTGCCCTAGGCACATCATTGAGAGACGGGATGGTCGAGGGCAGGGAGGGCCGTTATCATGAGGCGACAGGGGTAAACCAGTCATGCTGTTGGGCCCTACTGCTGCACTGACCTCGATTGCACTCATCACCCGGAGGGTGTGCTGCGGGGTTCCTGGCTGCACCCTTTTTTGCAAAAGGGAAAAGGTGTCAGTGTGAGGGGGGCCTGCTGGGAGATTTCGGTCAAGTGTCTGTATCTGTATTAGTCAACAACTGCACACAACTGTCAGAAGCACAAACAAAAGTTCAAAATCAAATCTCCATAGGGTTCAGCAAAACTTGCACAACACCTCCCACAACTCCTCAGCCATGACCCTCTTGAAGCAACGAAGGGAATCACACTGAACCACATCAGCGGGCAGTTGGTTCCAAGCCTGCACACAGTGAGAATAAAAGAATCTGGGTTGATGGTCCGTCTGACAACAAGATTGACATATTTGAATAAACATATAAATCAGAAGAAAGTAGCTTCTGTCCTACTTGATTGGTGTGTGCTGATCAGGCCGTAGGGGTGGTGAAGGCCTCAAAGGTATGTGTGGTAGCATCAATCGTGGTGATTCTCTGGATTTGAAAACGGAGGGTGATTCCCCGCACCTTTTTGGGCACCAAAATGTCACCATTTGACTGTGGGACTTGGAAGAGCAGGTCTTGGTTAGTGAGTACATATCAGCTACTTGGTGAAATTTTATTCATGCACAGGTTTTAGGGAAAATTTCCTAAGTAGAAGTGTGTTTTCAAACAGATATAGACACTAGGTTACATTCCCCAGAAAGGGGGCTGGCCGACGGCAAGGCGCACCTCACAGCCTCATACGCTCACACTCACACAATTTACCCATTTTGTGCTAAAGGGTCCGGCCCGTAAACCCTCAACTTACACTCTGGGTCACAAGTGCAGTCCGAGGATCCGTCGTCAGCAGCAGGGCCCGACAGTTTTCACTGGTTTACCCCTGTCGCGTCATAATGGCTGGGCTCTCCCCTCACCCACGACCATCCCTGCAGCCGGATGCCAAGGGTGGGAAAGCACATCAGAGCATCGTCAAAATCAACCATCCACAACCATTCTCCCTTTACGCCTGTTCATTGCACGCTCCCTCGCAACCTCCACATTCATGTCTCTCCTTCCCAACGCCTGCTTCAGACCATCCATCCACCAAAACTTTGGTCTACCTCTAGGCCTGCAACCACTCTCCTCCGCATTCATCACCCTTTTCACCAATCTCCCTTCATCCATCCTCTCCATGTGCCCGAACAACCTCAGTACACGCAAATCCAATCATCCCCACTTTCTGCACCATCCCTGTTCTGATTCGAACTACGTTGTTGGTGATCCGGTCTCTCAGCGTTACTCCAGCCATGCTCCTGTGGGGGCTGAGGCCGTGTTTTATTTATACAAGATTGTCTGTATTCAGCCCCACTGACTTACCGGCTCCTCCCTCTGTGATGTCTGGTTTGGAAAAGCAGACTGGGGATTTTTCCACCACAATGTTGGGGCCATTGTCTCACATGAGGGGGTTCCAGTAATCTTGAGCAATTTCGGTTAAATTCTCAATTAGAGGCCCAATAATGATTATTACTCATTATTTTTATTGCCCTTCAGGTTTTATTAATTATCATTGTTCATTTCACTTTTTTTTGGCAATATTTATTATATTAATTATTTATTCGATTTTCATGATGGAAGGGGCGTGGCCAGTTGGCTATATAGAGATGCACTTGTGGGCCCACCGGCAGTGGTGGAATCTTCGAGCAGCCCTTGCCTGGCCGACTGTTGGTGCAAGACAGAGGTGTCACCAGCCACTGCTGGCTCATCGCCTCGCTTTTCCTTCGGAGATAGTGTAGGATCGTTATAGTTCAAAGTGTTTTATTTAACAATCAGTTAGCAAGAGCCAAGCTTCATTTTTGTTCA
>SDVV010024468.1:0-12582 GCA_016164225.1 Gammarus roeselii
GATATTCACTCTGCTTGTTGCAAGTCCAGTAATTTCGACTAGTTTCCAAATAATATTAGGTGATTGCATATGAGTAGACTGTAGAGTTCAAAACGTTTATGTAAGCTTACCGCATATCTCCGTGACTGTTATGGGTGTTAAAGCGTTAGCAAGTTTTATGTATAATATTACTGTTAAAATGGGATTAATTTTTGTTGTAATGTTGGATATTTTGCTCCTCCATTTTAGTCTATTTTAACGAATATTGAATAAATCCACTCTAACATTCTACTACAGATCTCTGATGTAAGGTCCGCAGTCAACAAGATGAAGGAAATAAATTATGCCTCAAGTACATAATTGGAGGAATATATATCTATGTACGACAACGTAGATCAAATATCAATGTATGCAAAAAGGGTTAGCATACACTGCTATATACAATAATGCCTAAGCAAACTAACCTATCAGTCATCCTAGCTAATACGTAGTTATGTATTTTTATTCAAGTTTTGGAGAACTAATCTACCGGATTTGTGTAGAGTTAGTGTTACAATTCTTCAATAATCTAATAGATATCTCATTTATGTTATCCGCTCGCATGTCTTTACTAGATGCTTATTCCCGCATGTCCTACTTCTGTAAATGTTTGTGATCCGTTTGAAGTTTATACACTTAGAAGTTATTGATTAATTCAGACTTTGTTACAAGATTGCATTCCAATTCAGAATGTCTGACATTTACACAAGTAAGAAATGCGGGAATAAGCATCTAGTACAGACATGCGAGCGGATAACATAATTAAGATATATATTAGATTATTTAAGAATTTTAACACTAACTGTACACAAATCTGGTTGATTAGTTCGCCAAGACGACATGGAATTGGACCTAAATCCAATGTCGAGAGGTAAAACATATCAATATTTTGGATCATTACATCCAATTAAGCATATTATATACCCAACATTCTATGAAATTAGGCGAATTTATAACTATCATGAAAACCAATTGAAACATATAACATCAACTATAAAAAATGGCCTAATAAGATTCTCAACTTTACCCTAACCGACATAGATTAACTATGATATACGGCGTATCCTGCCGTACCCCAAAGGATAAATCCTACACAAGAATGGAAGGTGTACGGTCAATCAATACATGATGCCGATGTACACTACCGATCTTGTAATAAATAGGACTAATCCTGCACTTCAACTCCTAAGGTGATCTGGCTCATGAAAAAATCATATAATAACATGACAGCCATATCGAAAATATCTGACATTTAACTCTGAGTTGATGCGAAAATGTTATTTTATACTATGATACCTGTTCAAAACTATAAAAAAATTCCTAGACCTAACTGATGATTTGCCTCTAGTAGGAGAAAATCAAAGCCCACTGTGCCATAACAACAAACTCTACAATGCTCTACTAGATCATTTCTCAACAAACTACCGCTGATTAATAACAAATTTAGAGGCAACACCCGGTCATGATACAGCACCTCAGACGTACCATGAATTTGTTTAGTCCATCGTCTCTGAACAGCGTCGAGCAAAGTCACATCCTGGACATACCCAAGAATCTGTACACAGGTACGGTTGTCATGAATGGGGCTGACATGAGTTTTAATGAGTGTGGCCAAAAAAATCTGGGCATCTGCTCACTGACGATCTAAGTAAATCACTATAACGATCAGCAGCTTGTCAGATAACCTCTCTAACAAACATATGAAATTTAAAACCGACATCCACAAAAAATTACAAAATTTCGTTAAACTTGGACGAACTCCAAATGACTACCAAAGAGTGTAAACCACCTCTAAACCAGGACCCATCCTCCCAGTGAATCGTCTTCTAAAACGTTAGGCTACACGCTTGCTAGGGATCAATGACGACATTCCACAAAGATGCAGTACGGAATTTACCCCTCTTATATATACATTCATATCATTATAGTGGAAAAAAAATCATACAACAATAATAAATAACTGTGTAATTCTCTACTCTGCTCTAATTCACATTAAAAATTGTAATACACAATGGTATCCATCACAGTTGATCGGAAATAAACGTAAACGCAACGAGCTTGTGCCTAGGGGACTCTCTAACTCTTCCTAAATATTGAAGAATGGTCCTACAATACATATACAAGACCAAGCTTGTAACAAATGGAATCTTCCATATTTATAATATCCATGTCGAACATTGTACCAGGATGTAAGAAGATATATAAAACACTTAAAATATATAACTTGTCACCAAATTATACATGAAATAATGTTTTTAATTGCAGATACAAACGTAACATTCCGAGATTGAATAAAATACCCAATACCTTGCATCGAAGATGTAAACTGTACAGATAACATACAAAAACTGAAAGACACATAATAAAACGGTCAAGATATAATAAAATAAGAAGAATGATGCAATAACCAACCAATTATGCCTGAAATAGTGTGCTACATGGACGATGCAAACCTAAAATATCCTAAAAATTTATATAACTGTATGAAATAACTATTCAAAATTCCAAAAATAGCTACAAATTCAGGGAGTTTTAACCATTCCACCTAATAATTGAGTAACGCTTGGAGACCGTACATCTAAATGTTGACTATTGCAGAAAAAAAAATATCGAAATGAATACATTTATATAGAAAATCCAATCCATACTGAACAGATAATTTACGTCCTAAAGATACTGTTCAAGGAATGATTTAGTCACCTATTTATTTTATGGCTTTCTCTATGTCCGATAACAAAGAAAATGATATAAGAAGTTACTGGCAGAGTGAGTAAAACACATCGCAAGGGAACTGACATTCGACCGAAACAACATTCTCATCGAAACAATGGATACTTCTCCATTGAGAACGATTTAGGTATTATTACAAGTTCTGTAATGCGAACAGACTATACATTAAATAAGTTGTCTCTCAGCCGAACTCAAATCCAATGTCGCGAGGTAAAACATACCAATATTTTGTATCATCACATCCAGTTGAGATAATTAATACCCAATTAACAGTCCATGATTTTTTTTTTTCGTTTGGGTTTAATTCAAAAGTATATGGAGGAAATATAGCATCGTATTATAATACTCATGCAGAATACAACTTACAGATACAGATACAGACACTAGGCCGAAATCTCCCAGCAAGGTGGGTGGCCGACGGCATGGCGCACTTCTCAATCTCATACACTCACGCTCGCATACCTTATCTTGTACTACAGAAACTGATCCAAAGTGATCAATCTTTGGTTTGTGGAGCTTAATGCATCTTCTTTGCGTATTATCTATGTCAAAATATACCCGTCAAAAAGATAATCGAGCGGTTTTCCAACAGCGAACGACGTATAAATGATACCAAGGATGAAAAATTCATCATGAACGTGACCGGAAATCATCATTCGTGCAAACGGGAACTGTGCGAAGTCTTAACTTTTTATCTTCATGTAAATTATTATGTATCTGTTAGATTTATTATCAATTGAAATTATCTTATATATGTGTGTTATCATTACCCCCTTAAATATTCAGAGGAGCAACATTGGAAATGCATATACGCAACATGACATGTGATGGAATTGCAATACAGTATGCCCAGCATTGGAATGCAAATACCTATATGTAAATTTAAATATATAACCTATTAACATGTATAAACTGTCAGTTCATCCGAATGAGTCACCTCCGTTTCTTCGTGCCTCATGCCTTCCGCTACCCTCCGCGCCGTTGATCAAGATTGCACGTTTTGCGCCGCTGACTCCCGCCCCTACCCCACCATAAGTAACTCTATTAAGACCTATCTTATTCCTTCACTAATTTGCTTTTCGCGGTCATTATAGCTATTTCGAAACCATTTTATCGAGCAAAAAAAAAATCAAGATCAGTAATGGGGCGTCTGGACAACGATAGTGATCTGCTAGAGACTGATTACACTAACACAAGTGTCCTACAAAACCAAAACTTTGACTCTGTATTCAGATTTGAGAATTCAGATATTTTTAATCTCCATGATATCACAGCAGAAATACAAACTGAAGCCCTCTACACAAAAAACTTTTCCCCTGACGAAGTTATTGAATATATAGATAAATTTAAATTCACAAAATATCTATGTCCAGACAAGGTTCATCCTGGAATACTGAAATAAACTATGAACGAAATCGCCGAACTTCTATCAACAGTTTCGCCCAATCTATCACAAATGGCACTTGCCCTTGTCAACGGGAAGATGCCAACGCTACTCCAATTTAAGAAAAAAAGAGGACAATAAATATCCCGGCAATTATCTACCAATTAGTCTCGGCTCAGTCATTGGAAAATTGATTGAATGGTTGATAACGGAAAATACAGAATTCTTAGTATCAAACAATCTGAAAGGTGACTCTCAGGAATTATTCTTTTTTGAGGACACGTACTATTTTTCTCAAGAAAAACCAGGGTATATTCTAAACGTCAGAGCGCTGCATATCAGAACTAGTTTAGAAGATTGTAGATTGTTTTTGCAAACATTAGTTTATACATGTACCATTTAAATTCAATGCGTGACAGTGGCCCATTAAGCAACGGAAGAACAATAAAAAAGAAGACGATTAGTGCAAGGTTTTGCATCTTATATCAGTCTAAATAAAATTGAGTCGCCTTCCTTTCCATCCTAATTTTTATTATACTGTATGTTCAGAATTCCTCGCGAACACTAGAGGCTCCTTAGCATTCTGGCCCTTAGAAGCAATTTTGCCTGTAGCGATTTACGATTGATTACAAGTGTTAATAAGTTTAAGACAACAACAACAGGACTTTTGGCCCGAACCTGGCTGACTTTTCGTAATTAGAAAATCAATTCTGAAGTAGAACGTCTAAAAGCCCCCTCACACGATGTTCAAAGTCCCCAAAGCCTTCAGCCTTATGAACGATGCCAATGAACACGCAATCTGAAGTCCCGAGGAGGAAAGGCTAAAGGGTTTCGTGACTTTGAACATCGTGTGCGGGGCTTCAAGAGCCATTCATGTGTCGGTGTGATTTCTGTTTTTGAAAGATCATGATAGAGAAACTTTAGCTATTTAATGGCAATTCGCGTAGAATATATCTAGGCGCGACCGAAACGTTTCGATTGTATTTACGTTTAGAACCTCCGTTTGAAGTTTGTTCCATACTTCGAGAACTCCATACGTGAAGAAATCGCGCGTGGCCAGTGAGGAACGCTTCCCAACGATTTTGTATCCATTATTCGTAGTCACTCCGCTTGCATCCAGAGTGAAAAGGCTTGCTTCGTCGACGTTTCCTTTACCCTTCAATGTCTTCCAGACCTCCATCATGTCACCTCTGACTCGACGCTTCACTAGCGAATAAAGGTTGAGTTTGCGTGGTCTGTTGTCATACGATTTATTGCGCAGCGTAGGGAATAAGTTTGGTAGCTAAAGAGAACATGATTGAACTGATACCATTTTTGTTCACAAATTCTTATCAATGATTATGATTTTAATCAACGCTACATTTCGAAAATTTGCGTGGCAGTGGCCCTTGAAGATGCCCTTTCAATGTTGTAACATTAGCGCATGCGATCAATTAGGTGCAAATTATTATTTGATAAAGCTACAATAAAATTTTGCGCAAAAATAACTTTTTATATCCATTCCCAAATATATGATGAAGCAAACGTATCGGAGCAATTATGATCGTGGCTAGATATGAATCCCACACCAAATACATTTTTATTTCATAATAGTAGATAGTTAATGACCTCTTCGGTGAGTCATGTCGTTCCTAGATTTCAACTGTAAATAAAAACGTACGACTTTCAACGTCTCGAGCAGTCAAGACACGGATTGTCAATGTAAATATGCATTTCAGACCTGACAGAAAAATCTACTAAGAACATTAAACGCATATCATATTCACATACGACGAACTCTATATTTAAAATTGTTCAACAAATGTGATCAGAATGCACTAAATAACGTATATATGGTTTTAAATGTTAGAACATTTGAAGCATTTGAAATGCAGGGTGCTTCTAACTTTTTTGACAATTTAATCGCCCTATAAAATCGACAGCAAATGCCTTCCTGAACCTTGAATTATTAGAACAGATCGAAGCGTGTGAACTTTTAATGTCATATTGCAGCAAATGAAAAAAAAACAATAAGTTCCGCTTCGAAATGAGCCCCATTCATTTGAGCACAGATCTGAACCCTTCTGAGGAAGCGTGCAACTGCACACCAAACTTGTTTCTGTCTCGTTTCTGTCGCGAGTTCGCTTAGCAGTTTTTTCATATAATCATTTGCTGTTGACTTGCGTTCATGGACAATAGATTTGATCGCTTCCCAAAACTAGTAGACGAGCGGGCAAGGCCGGGGCAATGGGCGGGCCAAGATTGGTTTGCTCGACGTGTGATTCCTTGCTTCGAAAATTAGTCCCATGAAAACGCTAGACACTCGTTGGAGCAGTGAGCAGTAGCACCAACCCACCATCCCGTTAATAGCAGAATTTTTCCGACCTAACAGATAGCCACAATATCATCTTAAAGAGGGTTGAGGAACTCCTCAGAATGAACTGCTACGCCATCTTCAAACCGCACATTCGGTCCCACTCAGCCTTCCACAATGGCTGTCCATGCCATTTTCTTTTCACCGCCTGGTTTGGTCTAGTCACAGTAAAAGAATGGATTTCCACTTCACCAGTAAGTATCCATAGTTTTGACAGTTAGAATGTTGCTTTAAGTATAATCATTTCTTGTCTGCAAATTATATCTTCTGAGGGTCACGACTACATGCCAAAAAACAACGATAGAATTCCAAACGGTATTTTTGTTCCCCCTTCAGAAATCTATTCCGCACTTCAATGTTTGAAATGTAATATGATGTGATCTTATTTTGCAAAACAATTGTTAACATTTATTTTTTAACTCACTGTAGGTGTCCAGGATTGCAGTACGTGCTTTTTAGTTCTGCTGGTGATTCCACACCAGCGGATTTTATGGCCTCATTTTTTTAAACGTGGTGCTGTGAAATACTGTTAAGAACACGACAAGGTTCCGATGAATATGCATCGTAGGCAGGCGATAACCGTTAGTGGAGATGTTGTTCGATGATTTTGCTCGAAGCCTAAGAGGATCTGTAAATAATCTGTTTTGTATTTAGTCTAATGACCTAACTTACCCCTGACACAATGTATTTCAAAGTCCGGTACACACGCAATATAAGCTAACATCCTTTTGTGTTTGCACGATGTCACGAATTGTAGCTGCATCACATTGCTATGTATCTCCTTCCCATGACTAGAGATGCAAAAATAAAATAACGCGTTGAAACTACAAACTGGTTGGGTTCATAAATGGGCACGGCAACTCGTCTCAGCCTTTCCAATTTCTTGTAACGTCCATCATTGCTTGTGTTGTAATAACACGATTTTCAAATCTACGGTGTTTGCTACCATTCAAGATTACGCGTTTGTAATTGGTTTGCCATCCTGAATAATTCTGTTATCAAAATTCGTCAATTGTTTAGTCGTGTTATTTCTTGATTGGTTCGAACTGGCATGAAATGTACTTGACGACGTCTCAAGGCTTGCGGTGTATGTTTTTTTTCACTGCACGTACAACGGGACTACCCTTACAGACAGTTCCGGGTCATTGATGTGATATTGCAGTGTGTCTCCGTTGGTGCACACTAACTATGTGACGCGTCATTGTTTTTATTGTGTGCTTAATTTATGGTACACTTGTTGAACGTTATCACCTTTGGTATAGCACCAAAAAACTTATTTTTAATGTATGACTACACAGATTTTCCCGTTGATCTTTAAAAAAATGTATAGGTATACGATTTCCACATCGAAGCTACTCCTCTCTTTGATCATCGTTCATGAACGAGACTGGAAATAAGAATAATTGCTTGAGCTAATGATTTTATTGGTAGTTAGCACAAGTGTATTCATGGGCATTTTGGACAAACCTGTTCTGTTACAAATTTTCAAATAATTACCAATTATCACTTTGACATATATCACTAATTGCTCCTTTCGGAGTCATTGCTATGCCACTGAGGTATTTCTTGATCAGTTGCTCAAGATGATGAGAAGGGACACTAAAAAAAATATTTTCGTCGAAGTATTTTTGGTATAAACGACTGCATTACTGCTTTTAAGTTGGCATCCGTAATCACAACACTAACCTCGTAGAACGAAGAAGAATTTCATGAACAGTCGGTTTGTAAAAGTACGTATGATCAGGATATATTTTAGAATGAAAGATCGATTAGGAATCGCTTGATCATGGCTTGGAGATAGAACACTACTACATTCTGTTTATTTCAGTAATGGTTCTAGCATTTAAAGTCGTTGTCATTATCATAGATCGTGCAAAAGTCAATTCTAGCCGAATTACAGTTGATACGAACAAATAACAGGACTGAAAGCCGTAGGGTTCTCCTTACCCTTAGGTTATTTTTGCCTTCTCTGGATTTATATTCAGTTACCTGTAAAATCATACGTTTTGGTGCTTATTTTAATCATGATAAGATACAGATATTCTATGATCGGGAGAACAAAAATTATAAAAAATAGGTTTGGGAACATTAGTCCTTGAACATCGGTTTTATACGTATTATATTATTTCTGAACGTTTTCTGTTTGCGTTCTTAGCGTAAAAATCTGGAGTATACAAACGAAAATATACCATTCAACCATTTTCTCAAAATAATCTCAAAATAATGTGTAAAAATATCCATCATCCATGACTTGTTTCATATGAGATATTGTTTTTATTTCATATATAATCGTTTAAGCAGCTGTAAACAACACTCAAACGAAAACCACGGATTTAAAAGTGTGAAACACATACGAAATGATTAAACAAAACTCAGCAATAGGGTTAGGCTGCTCACCGACTGGGCAGTGACCGGTTGCGCCCAATTCGTTAAACTAACGTTTTTTTTTATCGTCCGGAACACATTTTCGGTCTCATCGATATAAATTGAGTAAATATGTACGAAAACGTAAATGCGAAGGAATAAGATAACGATAAATAGAGTTACTTTTCATTCTAGGGAAACTGCGCCCCATATTTTCACGGACGGACGGAATCAGGCAGGCGGCTAACGGGTGACTTATTTGGACGGACGGACGGACAGCTTTCAGATTATTCATAAGGTTTAGGTTATACATATTATTAGGTTTTTATATGTTAATAGGTTATATATGTTAATAGGTTATATATGTTAACAGGTTATATAAATGTAACGTTGACATAATGTTTATAGTATATATGTATAGT
Source organism: Gammarus roeselii (assembly GCA_016164225.1). Lineage (NCBI taxonomy): Eukaryota > Metazoa > Arthropoda > Malacostraca > Amphipoda > Gammaridae > Gammarus > Gammarus roeselii. The sequence continues at coordinate 9,272 of SDVV010024468.1, forward strand.
TTTTTAATCTTTAGATGACTGTATTGGGGTATACTTGGTTACTAACTGTTGCTCGTTTCATATATTTATTCGTTGCTGGTAGGAATATTGGTATAACACATTTCTGCAGGGGTGGGGTGTTCTGATCTCCTAGGCAAAAAGTTGGATGCGCTCCTGGAATCTTCATTCATGAGTTTTGTTGAACACTGTTCTTTGTAATATCAGTATTTTCCACGGTTGATTCCCCATTGTTCAAATGTTCTGAGTGTCTGTATCATTATATATTTATGTCAGGTTTATTGATTTTATATATTTTTTGTACATATATGTTTGTTTTCTTATCTAGTTGAGGTACAATTGACTCATTCGGTGGTTGGTTGGTGTTATTCTTAGCTGTTGGTTGCTTGGTTAAAGCCTGTTGGTTGGATTAGTTGCAAAGTTTTGTGTTTTCCATCTATTTATTACATATATATAATATCCGTAGGAATAGTATGGTTTATTAGTTGGGCAGTTAACGGGTCGATGTTTGTTTTTTGAGTTGATGCTCCGAGAATCCATCTACCCCATAACGCATTAAATAGTTTTGAGCAGGATATATCGATGTTACCATGTTTCCGCATGTTGTAAATGGACCGTTATCAAGCGTATGTAAACTGTGCGGGTAGTCTTACCTCGATTTTTTGGTTTAGCGAGTATCGGTTGGATACCCTATAGCGGGAGTAGCTGAACGATATGGATTTATTGTGAGTTATTATATTTTGTTATGTATACTTAGCAATGATCGGTTGATATATGTTGAATTTGTATTGTTTTTGGAATTTGAAATACTTATCTCTTACAGTTATAGGATTTTTTAGGCTATTTTAGGTTTGCATCTTCCATGTAGCACAATATTTCAGGCATTATTAGTAGGTTTTTGCATCATTTTGGTATTTACATGCATATATATGCCATTCTGTTACGATCAAGCCGCGGTTTCTGTAGTTAAAGAAGATTTAATTTAACCCTGTTTTAGACTCAGTTAAAGGATAATTTCATCCGATTTGTATATACTATAGCGTGTTCGTGTAGAAGTACTCCACGCCATTTACTATATGTTTCAGTTATGTAAATCAGTCACATGACATAGTCACTTATTCACGTTAGTTGTTTGGTTGGTTACATGCTAGTTTTTTTCTCCTACATCATGGTTTCAATGTATGTTATGTGTATAGTAGAGAATTGATTTTCTTGCTTTATTATATCTCGGGAGTTTTAGTATGTGTCATTCAGTTTTGTATGTTCTCTGTCGAGTTTTCATCTTCAATGAAATTTGTTGGTTATTTTATACAATTATCGGAATATTAGGATATATTACATTTGTAGCTGCAATGAAGAACATTGTTTCAGGTATAATTAGGCACATGTTTTATATTTTTTAGTGTTTTATGTATCTGTTTACATCCTGGTACAATGTTTGACGTGGATACTATAGATATAGAAGATTCGATTTGTTACAAACATGGTCTTGCTTGCTTATTGTATGTTTATTGTAGGACCATTACTCAATGTTAAGGAGGAGTTAGTGAAACCCCTACGCATACGCTCGTTGCGTTTACGTTTATTTGTATAAGTAGACCGATATACTATGATGGATACCCAGGTATATTACAATTTTTAATGTAAATTAGAGCAGAGTAGAGAATTATGCAGTTATTTTATTATTGTTGAATGATTTTTTCCACGATGATCATAGGAATGGATGTTTAAGAGGTGTAAGTCCGTACTGCATCTCTGCAATTTCGCCATTGAACCCTAGCAAGTGCGTAGATTAACGCTTTAGAAGACGATTTACTGGATGAATTGGTCCTGGTGTAGAGGCGGCTTCAACTCTTTGGTAGTAGTTTGGAGTTCATCCATGTTCAACGGGATTTTGTAAGTTCTTGTGGATGTCAGTTTTAAGTTCCATGGGCTTGTTAGAAAGGTTATGTGACAAGCTGCTGATCGTTATAGTGATTCACTTAGGTCGGCAGTGAACAGATGCCCAGATTTTAATGGCCACACTCATTGTGACTCGTGTCAGGCCTATTCTTGACAAATGTACCTGTGTATAGATTTTTGGTTATGTCCTGGATGTAACTTTGCTCGACGTTGTTCAGAGATGATGGACCAAACAGATGCATGGTATGTCTGAGATATTGTACCATGAGTGGGTATTACCTCTAAATTTGTTATATAACAGTGTCAGATTGCTGAGAAGTGTCAGAGTAAAGCATTGTAGAGTCCATTATTTTGACACAGTTGGCTTTGATTTATTCTATTGTAGACATAGTATCCTAGTAGGTTTAGGAATTTCTAGTACATTTGTACGTTTACATTTGTTATGCATAAACTCAGTGTTAAATGTCCGATATTTTCGGTATGGCTGTTATGTTAGTATACGATCATAGTCATGAAACAGATCAACTTATCGGCATCATGTATTGATTGACCATACACCTTCCATATTGGTGTAGGATTTATCATCTGGTTGTGGTAGGATGAACCGTATATCCTACTTAATCAATGCTGCTTTGACCATAGTAGAGAATATTATTTAGATAATTTATTGCTGGTATACGTTTTGAATGATTATCATAGGAATTTAACTGTATTTGATATAAATTCCCTTATTTTTTATGTTGTGTTGTGTATAAAAAACGCTAAATTGTATGTAGTGGTCCAAGATATTGGTAGATTTTTTACCTCTCGAAATTGGATTTGGTACAACGTACAATAAGCTAACAAGATCAAGTTTGTTACAAATCGAATCTTCTATATCTATAATATCCACGTTAAACATTGTACCAGGATATTATATGACATGTAAAACACTAAAAAATATACAACATGTGACTAAATTATACCTGAAATAATGTTCTACATTGCAGATTCAAATGTAATATATCCTAATATTCCTATAATTGTATAAAATAACAAACAGATTGCATTGAAGATGAAAACTCTACAGAGAACATACAAAACAGAAAGACACATACTAAAATTCTCGAGTTATAATAAAGCAAGAAGATCATATCTCTCCTATACCCAAAACTTACATTAAAAAGCCATGATGTACGAGGGAAAAGATAGCACGTAACCATCCAAAAAACTAACGTGAATAAGTTGCCATGACATGTGACTGATTTACATAATGGAAATATATAGTAAATGGTGTGGAATACTTCTACACGAACACGATATAGTATATACAAATCTGATGGAATTATTCTTGAACTGAGTCAAAAACATGGTTAAATTAAATCTTTTCTAACTAAAGTAACCACAGCTCAATTGCAACGGAATGCCATTCA
>SDVV010024469.1:0-12581 GCA_016164225.1 Gammarus roeselii
ATGGGCGCAAATAGGAATTGCTGTCTCCGAAAATCTTCATTGCTATCATATGGACAATGCTGTGAACCATTCTCTTCCTCTTATAGCATATATGTGAGTTCACTTCCATTCCTCTACCCACTCAGTTCTTTGTACGACATCATTTCCAGTCTTAATTGCCGTCTCAGTCAGACCGAGGCAGCCAGAACGAGAGCGGATACTTCGAGTCGACAGAAACTGGTCAAAGTACTCTTGATTCGACCAAAGATACTCTATTGCTATGAATGCCGGCGTGATTCTTGTTCTAAATTTTGTAATGTATGGTGCATTTTATTAGGGGATTTAATATTGACAGCAACGTAGGCGTTAGGTGCTAATAAGATAACCCCAAATTCATTCTCTAGACGGAACCTTAGCATGAGGCACCTCTCACTCCACCATGAGGCAACTCTCACTCCCACCATGAGGCACCTCGCACTCCCACCATGAGGCACCTCTCACTCCCACCATGAGGCACCTCTCACTCCCACCTTGAGGCACCTCTCACTCCCACCATAAGGCACCTCTCACTCCCACCATGAGGCACCTCTCACTCCCACCATAAGGCACCTCTCACTCCCTCTCTTCCCCTCTCACTAACATCGGAAGTGGCCAGCGCTGCTGAAATTTACGGGCCGCCCTCGTTTTTACTGATAAGAGCCAAGGGTCGAGAGGAGATGCAGAACTGGAAAAGGCCTCTGCAAGAAGTTCCTTAAAGGCCTATGCAAGAAGTCCCGGAAGAGAAAAGGCCCAGGACGAGCGAGTCGAAAACCAGAGGAAAAAAGAGATGGAAAGGAAAAAAATGAAGCAAAGAAGATGATGAAAGGGGGATCTATTTTATATATATTTATGCCTGGGATATAGCGATTTATTGCAGTGTCATTCCCATACTGTCCTGGGAAGAAGTTTATCGCGAACCGTAAAAACTTCAATAGATCGCGCGACCAATACGTTTCTGCTATGTCATGAGTGTCAACACATCAAAGGAAAGTAAGAGAGATATATTTGCAGATATATCACAGCCGTGGGTGTGGATGTTATAGTTCGAAAACAAAACTACGAACAGTAACTTAGGGTAGAATGACACGTTTGTGGCAATCCTAGCCCAACGTTTAGCCACGAGTAACTTGTATTTTTCACTTCCAATGCCGGCAAATGTCCGCCGATAATAGACTTTTTTGCAGCTGATGACAGTGAAAGTGTGAGCTTAGAGTCACTCCTTATCGAAGGAGTGACTCTAAATAGCCTGTAGTCATAGTCCATTATGGTTAAGAAATTAGAGCGCATGGTTCCCCTAGTGTCTGATTGGTACTCATCAATATGTGAAAGAAGTTAAAATCGCATCAAACGAGGCAGTAGCATGAATGTGGTAAGACTTTCCTATTTGTCTTTCTTACGGTAGTGTTTTCACTCATGAGACTCTTATTTGTCTCGCTTGGTAGCCCCATGGTTTGAAATAAAAAGAAAATGATATCGTAACGCCAACCAATAGCGATTTTTGAATAAGTATTCCCGAATGAGTGACAAATTACCCAAATCAAAATATGATATGTATAGCATTGTAAAGAAGGATAAATGCAAGCCCTCTGTACTGTAGAATCAATTAATAAACAGCAAAACCTTGCAATTTAAAATACATTGCTTTAAAAAAAAAAGGTGGTTGATGAATATCAACAGGCTAACATGAACACCAAAGATACGGTTCCAGATGGTGGCACTGTAGCACACGCTATCGACTCGGCCTCCTCTCGGTCACCGAATGACGGCGTTTCTTGCCCTCATTGGAATGAAGTTAGTAAAACGGTACATTCGAGAGCTTTTTGTCGACGGAATGAATTGATAATGCCATTTCCAAATGTAACAAAAAAAGTTCTAACTGAAAGGTCATTATAAAACAACGGTTCTATTTAAACTGTACTTCTATGACAGATATGCCTGGCCAACGAGTGTACAAGCGAGAAAAAGATGGTGACATTCGAAACCGCTATGAAATAATCTGGAGCAGGCACATTAACACTTACTTCACGAATTTTAGCTGGAATCGAAGACATGTTGCATCATAAGTCCGTGCCATTTCTCTATTCATGAACAAAACAGCGCGTCCTAAATGCAGTTTTCTATCTCGCTTCTTTAGCCTTGGACGGCTAATTTGTTAATGCCTTGGCCAGGCAAGACGTCGCGTCATATTCTCCGTTCCAGCTCCAAATTACCCGACCAAAGTAGCCTCTTAAGAAAGCTGTAAACAGTTAGCGAGCGAACCAGTTCATTTGGCTCGTGCAGGGATTTTTGCTTCGTTTTGATTTTTTCGTTGACGAAAATATGAAATGAATGAAGTAAAAAAAAACAATTTACTACACCGTGGATACTTCTAAGGTGACGAATGAATACAGCTCGATCAATGATGAAGGACTTGCGATTTAGAACATTTATGCATTTTGTTGTCACATATGACAGTGTTACTGAATGGAACAGGTTTTCAACAAGCCAAGGTAACACACATTCATGTCAGCCACATCTTCAGTTGAAACGAAAACTGTACTCATAGAGAAACACAATTCAATTTGCATTGATAATTCTGTCCACCTCATTTGGAAACAAATTAAATGTACTGAATATATTCAAATGAGCCGTACTGAAAAAACACTGCAAACAAAATATTGTAATTAATATAACGAAATATACAGCAAAATATGGCATACTCAAATACTTGCCAGCGATGAAATAAAGTTGATTATGTTGATTGCTATATTGCACGGATCAATGCATCAATAGCGCACTCACATGGAGACTTCTACTTCCATTATTAGACATCAATGCGAAATAAATAGGTTGTGTGTACGGTTCTTCACCTGGATGCCCAGATTCGTCCCAAAGCCAGCCATTTCAGGGCTACGCTGTTTAGAAATAAATGATAAATACATTCTGAGTGCAATACACAAGTCTTCATTGGCCGTGAACGCACGCGTGGACGCTCAGCTGTATATGAAATGCAACTCACAATGTCAGTTAGCACTTTATTTAGATCGTTTTTAGTTCATTCTCTTCAAACTGTATAGTGTCACCCTTCTTGATTGTACCGTCGTATGATACCACCCCAACCACATAGAAAAAAAAAATCCCAAAGAATATCGACCAAATTTTTCCATTGAACTGTGTTTTATTCTGGATCAGAGACCATGACAACTTTAAAGTACGCTTCCTGTTATTCAAATACATAGAAAAATCAATGTCATGGTGTTCTGGCCCAGCACCGCAAGTCAAGTCACCTTGGATTGGTCATCGTTCAACTTTAATCGTTCAACACCATTTTTAGCTCGTTCCTGAACTGACTATAAAAGCTCCTGCAGAGTGACAGGCAATCTCAGTCCTGCAGAGTGACAGGCTCTCTCAGTCCTGCAGAGTGACACGCTATCTCAGTCCTGCAGAGTGACAGGCTCTCTCAGTCCTGCAGAGTGGCAGGCGCCTTTAGTCGTGCAGAGTGAGACTCCCACAGTCTTGCAGAGTGATAGGCTCTCCCAGTCCTGCAGAGTGAATGGCTCTCTCAGTCCTGCAGAGTGACAGGATTCCTCAGTCCTGCAGAGTGACAGGCTCTTTCAGTCCTGCAGAGTGACAGACTCTCTCAGTCCTGAAGAGTGACAGGCTCCCTCTGTCCTGCGGAGTGACAGACTCTCTCAGTCCTGCAGAGTGACAGGCTCCCTCAGACCTGTAGATTGACAGGCTCTCTCAGTCCTGCAGTGACAGCCTCTCTCAGTCCTGCAGAGTGACAGGCTCTCACAGTCCTGCAGAGTGACAGGCTCCCTCAGTTCTGCAGAGTGACAGGGTCCTTTAGTCCTGCAGAGTGACAGGCTCCCTCAGTCCTGCAGAGTGACAAGCTCTCTCAGTCATGCAGAGTGACAAGCTCTCTCAGTCCTGTAGAGTGACCGACTCCCTCAGTCCTGCAGAGTGACAGGCTCCCTTAGTCCTGCAAAGTGACAGAATCAATTATTCCTGCAGAGTGACAGGCTCTCACAGTCCTGCAGAGTGACAGGCTTTCTCAGTCCTGCAGAGTGACAGGCTATCTCAGTCCTGAAGAGTGACAGGCTCCCTCTGTCCTGCGGAGTGACAGACTCCCTCAGTCCTGCAGAGTGACAGGCTCCCTCAGACCTGTAGATTGACAGGCTCTCTCAGTCCTGCAGTGACAGCCTCTCTCAGTCCTGCAGAGTGACAGGCTCTCACAGTCATGCAGAGTGACAGGCTCCCTCAGTTATGCAGAGTGACAGGGTCCTTTAGTCCTGTAGAGCGACAGACTCCCTCAGTCCTGCAGAGTGACAGGCTCCCTTAGTCCTGCAAAGTGACAGACTCAATTATTCCTGCAGAGTGACAGGCTCTCACAGTCCTGCAGAGAGACAGGCTTTCTCAGTCCTGCAGAGTGACAGGCTATTTCAGTCCTGCACAGTGACAGGCTCTCTCAGTCCTGCAGAGTGACAGACTCTCTTAGTCCTACAGAGTGACAGGCTCTCTCAGTCCTGCAGAGTGACAGGCTCTCACAGTCCTGCAGAGTGAGAGGCTCTCTCAGTCCTGCAGAGTGACAGACTCTCTCAGTCCTGCAGAGTGACAGACTCTCTCAGTCTTGCAGAGTGACAGGCTCTCACAGTCCTGCAGAGTGACAAGCTCTCTCAGTCCTGCAGAGTGACAGGCTCTCTCAGTCCTGCAGAGAGACAGGCTCTCTTAGTCTTGCAGAATGACAGGCTCCCTCAGTCCTGCAGTGTTAGAGGCTCCCTCAGTCCTGCAGAGTGAGAGGCTCCCTCAGTCCTGCAGAGTGGCAGGCTCCCTCAGTCCTGCAGAGTGAGAAGCTCCCTCAGTCCTGCAGAGTGACAAGCTCCCTCAGTCCTGCAGAATGACAGGCTCCATCTCTTGCAGAGTGGAAGCCTACTTCAGTCCTGCAGAGTGACAGGCTCCCTCAGTGCTGCAGAGTGGCAGGCTCCCTCAGTGCTGCAGAGTGACAGGCTCCATCTGTTTTGCAGAGTGACAGGCTCCCTCAGTCCTGCAGAGTGACAGGCTCCCTCAGTGCTGCAGAGTGACAGGCTCCCTCAGTGCTGCAGAGTCACAGGCTCCCTCAGTACGACAAACAAAGCCAAGAACATGATAGTCATAAACATCCTTTATTTTATTTTATTAGCCCTTATTCATGCCCATGACACATGGCACGTTTATGCGGTTCTTAGCATAAAAATATACTCTTCCAGTAAATATTATTCATTGTTGTGTTGCTCTGCCTGCATCATAATCAGTGTGGCATGACCGCACACTTCTTTAAGGTCTTCCAAAGATTGTTGTTGAATTAGTGTATTCACGTGGCTTCGTTGAACACCAAATTGTACATACATAATTCAAAATGAACAGCAATAGTAGTTTTACTGGAAATAGTCGTCTTGATGGCAATAGTCGAATTACTGTAAACAGTCGTATTACTGGAAATAGTTACATTACTGGAAATAGTCGTATTATTGAAAATAGACGTAGCACTGAAAATAGTCGTATTGCTGGAAATGGTCTATTAATGGAAATAGTCGTATTACTGGAAATGGTCTATTAATGGAAATAGTCGTATTGCTGGAAATGGTCTATTGATGGAAATAGTCGTATTACTGGAAATGGTCTATTAATGGAAATAGTCGTATTACTGGAAATAGAAGTAGCACTGGAAATAGTCGTATTACTGGAAATGGTCGATTAATGGAAATAGTCGTATCACTGGAAATGGTCAATTAATGGAAAAAGTCGTATCACTGGAAATGGTCTATTAATGGAAATAGTCGTATCACTGGAAATGGTCTATTAATGGAAATAGTCGTTTCACTGCAAATGGTCTATTTATGGAAATAGTCGTATCACTGGAAATGGTCTATTAATGGAAATAGTCATATCACTGGAAATGGTCTATAAATGGAAATAGTCGTATCACTGGAAATGGTCTATTAATGGAAATAGTCGTATCACTGGAAATGGTCTATTAATGGAAATAGTCGTATCACTGGAAATGGTCGATTAATGGAAATAGTCGTATTACTGGGAATAATATAACACTTGTCAGTATGGTGATTGCTAATCAGACTTTTCTTTTAGGTTACGCCAGATGATCCTCTACGACTACAACCGAGGCAGTATCACTTGCACAAGTCGGGCCCCTAATGCAGTTGTTCACAATTGCTAACATTTTTTTAAACATAAACCTCGATTATTGCTTGTGATGATACATCACGGATGAAGACAGTGAATCATTGGTAAATTGAAGAACATATTTCTAGATGACGAGCAGAACAATTGATCCATCAACATAGACGTGTTTAATCACACAAAACATCTCAAATGTAATAGGTTCATCAGGATCACCAAGTAACGAACATTGTAATGATGTGCGGTTGCATACAAAAAGCAAGCGCTGTATACGGTATAAATGAATGATACTTTATACGAATGGTATATCGTTAGTTTGTATATCGTATATTCAACTTCATGAATCATTGTCGATGAAGATACAGATTTAAAATTAAAATTGATTGCAAGTTAATTGCAAATTGACTATAACTTCGAGCATAAAAATTATACAAATAATCCAACGATGACAAGTGGTTCCCCTTCACTCTGTACTTACTCAGTCTATCACGCAAGTGCAAGTAGAAAATACATTTGTTTACCCTGATTTTTATATCTGAAAGTCACGACCGTTCACTTTCGACTTTATAGGGATTTTTTTCTGAGGGTATTTTCCTTTTATTCCCACTAGTTGGGATCGAAAGCGAGTTTGTGGATACGGAACAACTCTTTTCTGCGTGTAGCTGCCTCACTTCCCCGCTGGTTGGAGCCATTTGCTATCGGAGCTAGTCAAATAAAGCAAAACAATACGAACGGCCATTTGCCTAGGACAATTTTTGGCTCGGTCTGACAACAGGCAAAAGTTATGGATGCCTACTTGTCCGTAGGTGGAAGAAAAAAATGAAACAGTGATATCAGTTCCAACGAATGAAGTTCAATAATTAATAGATGCAAATTGGTCCCAATTATAAATCATGGGTCTTGAAAATGCAAAGATCTCAGGAATCGATGCATGTTATCTAGCTTTATTCAAGTGATTAACATGAACAATTCAACACAATCGTGACAAATTTAGTGAGCCCACACATGAAACTTGTATCCATCAAACGTACACGTGAATATATTAAACATCGCAAGCTACATATGTGGAACACTTAATGAAAATGAGTAGATATTTTATATTTCAAAAATTTTAGAAGATGTGAAGATATTTTAAAACCGGTTTGCATTATTTTACTTTTTTACTTGTATGTGTCAAATTGACATTACGCTTACAATAATAATCTTAAAACTCTAGGTCGATCTGATTTAAAACAATGCTTTAAAATATAAACGAACCCCATAAAAGAACAGTTCCCAAGTCCCAATGGAAAGCTTCCATCGTTGTTGTGCGCGGTTGACACTTTTGAGAAACTTAGCAGGATCATGTAACTTCTCAATACCAGCTGAGGAAGACACCTCATAAAGGTTGTTTATATAAACTTCATGCACAAGTTCCAGAAATAGCGACCCGGGGAAAAACGAGACCAAGTAGCTAAAGTCCGATGAAGAGAACGGAGCGAAGAGTAGAAGAGCCAACAGAAGAGCGAAATTCGGCCGTTGCCATTACCATCCAGTGGCCATCTATTTTGTTTATGGTCTTCTTTTAACGGCGAAGTTTGGGAGTCTGAGTCGTATCATTCTGAGACGAATTGGACTTTAAGTCAAGTGAGATGTTCGCCGAGGAACTCCTGGGTAGGATATGGCCAGGGTCGGTCTGGAGGATGTTGGGACGAAACTGTGGGATAGCGTCAGAGTAGTCTCAAGAAACGGTGAGACGAAGCTGAAGGATAGCACCTGGATCGGCCTAGAGGATAGTGTGAGGAAGCCGTAGGATAGCGCCAGAGCAGCTCTTTAGGATCGATGAGACAAGCTGTACGCTAGCGCCTGGGTCGGCCTCGAGGAGGGTGGGAGAGAATTGAAGGATATCGCTAGGGTAGTCCCATGGGAAGGTGAGACAAAGATGTAGGAAATCACATGATAGTTCTCAAGATGATTGTGAAAACGGAAGATGGAGACTAGAATAAAAAGAAACACAGCTGGAAATGTTTGTTGAATGGGTAAAGTAAAATGTTTCACGGCAGTTGCCAGGATTCCTATTTAAGTACATTTTTGACCAATACATGCTAAAAAAATATTATTTTCTGAAGAAAATAAACAAATTATGTACCTTTCAAATCGGAACTCACTGTTTAATTTTTAAAACGTACGGAACTAATTAATAATCGTGTTCAAGTTGAGTCAGTCAATATCCAATCAATTCATTCCCAGCGATGCAAATCAACAGACATAAACACTGTTGAACTTTGCCACGGGAATGCTTTCAGTCTGTTGCATGTATGTAAAACGAAGAGACTAAAATTTCGAAATTGAGTCATTTGTTGAATGGCTGCATCAATGGCAGTTCAATTAAGAGTCTCTGTTGTTATTCAAGTGGTCGCGTTCCGCTCAATCAACAATACTTGAAGCCTTCATTAACAGTATGCGTTGATCGACGCCAAATATAATTCAGCGAACAAACGTGCAAAGATCCTTCGGGTGATGCGACGGATCGTGCAGTTACTAATGATGAAGCGGCCGGCTGGAGGGAGAACCTGAGGAATGATGAAGCGGCCGGCTGGAGGGAGAACCTGAGGAATGATGCAACGTCTGGCTGGAGGGAGAACCCAGGAAATTATGCAGCGCCCGGATGGAGAGAGAACCTGAGGAAAAATGCAGCGCCCAGCTGGAGGGAGAACCTGAGGAATGATGCAGCCCGGCTGAAGGGAGAACCCTAGGGATGATATACCGTCTGGCTGAAGGGAGAGCCCGAGGAACGATGCAGCGTCTGGCTGGAGAGATCGAGCACCTAATGAATGGTCGGCCATGATGCGCCCCATAGTGAGGAATGATGCAGCGTCTGGCTGTAGGGAGAATCTGAGGAATGGTCGACAATGATGCACAACATTGTTAACAATGATGCAGCGTCTAGCTGGAGGAAGAATCTGAGGAATGGTCGGTCATGATGTACCACATTGTTAGGAATGATGCAGTGCCTGGCCGGAGGGAGAATCTTAGGAATGGTCGGAAATGATGCACAACATTGCTAGGAATGATGCAGCGTCTGACGTGGAATGGGCGCTACAATGAGGTGATGGAGGGCGTGCTGGATCTGATATAGCAGGGCGAGTAAAGGGGATGATGTAATGCGTGCCGAGAGGTTATATTGCTGGAGGGCTGACCGGGATGACGGTGTAGTCCAATGTAAGAGGAGAACACGGCCGAAACAAACATAGTGAGGAGCAGTGTCAGAAAGGAACATTATTTGTACATAGTGAGAAAGCCCGTGTTTTGGTTCTGAGTTTAGAAAATGGAGTTTTCATATATACTCATTTACCTAGCAAGGCATAAGGTAGTCAGCCTGAGCAGTCATGATTCTATTACCAGTTTCACAAGCATCATGGGGCCAATTTAGTGCTGAACCATGAATGGCACTATCATTGAAGTTCTGTCTACCAAATGTAATATCATCAGATCGTAGTACCTACATATCGTAGCACCTCCAGATCATAGCACCTACATATTGTAGCACCTTCAGATCGTAGTACCTTCAGATCGTAACTCTATCAGATCGTTGCAGCCTCATATCGCAATTTTTTCAGATTGTAATACCGTTAGATTGTTGTACCTTAAGATTGTCGAATCTTCAAGCCGTAGTACCTTCAGATCGTAACTCTATCAGATCGTTGCACCCTCATATGGTAGTACATTCAGATCGTACATTTGCAGATCGTAGTGCCATCAGATTGTTCTACCTTCAGTTCGTAGTAACTTCAGAACGTAGCACATTCAGATCGTAGTATTTTCAGAGAGTAGTTCTTTCGACTGAAATGCCTCCAGATCGTGGTACCTTCAGAACGTAGTACACGCTCATATTGCATTGCTTTCAGAGAGTAGTATTTTCGACCGTAGTACCTTCCGGTCGTGCTATTTTCATTTCGTAGTACCTTCAGATCGTATTATATTCAAATCGTTGTATTTTCAGATCGTAGTACCTTCCGGTCGTGCTATTTTCATTTCGTAGTACCTTCAGATCGTATTATATTCAAATCGTTGTATTTTCAGATCGTAGTATATACAACCGTTTACAGATTTATTCGAGTTTGATTTGTATGATCACTATAAATAGGAACATTCAACTACGCATTAGCAATGCAAGACAATAGTAAATTTTCAAATATATCGACATCTGTAATTGCATACAGGTCATCCGCTGACATTCATTGGGTTCTGTTTTTCTACATTCTTCTCTCATAATCCCAAATGTGTTCGTCTCTATCACGTCATTTTCACATGTTTGCATTGCCAGCACAATATCATATTCTGGCCCCATCGAGAGCACAGGAGTTTCCTCCTTTTGTCAGCTCAAGCGTGGAATGATGCTCCATTAAGGACGCTGTTTCCATTTTTTGCTCCTAGGTACAGATGGTAATGCAGTGAGGCTCCCTTTTGGTGCACGGCGGCGCACTCTGCTTACGGTTAAACTGCGGTCGTAATGAGGAAATAAATGTCATTTACGGAGCTTTGTGTGCCATTACCGGCGAAGTCATTAGGCTTAATTGTGTTACTGCATCGTTCGTAGAAAAGACCACAACACCTAAATTAGAATTTACATATTGTGTAACATGTTTCAATAATTCGAAGGTCTTCACATGCAAGTAAAATCTAAATGAACAATGTGAAAGTTTCGTGAAGTTTATTTCGTGTTGATTGGAGATGTAAAGAAGTTTCAACAGTATGTGAACCTCTCAACTGTTGATCAGACAAATTTTGAACTATCATTCGGCGCTCAAGTATCGCTATCAACGGAAGGGTTGCGTTGTTGACAGAAACGTGCTGTGTAGGCTACAGATATAAACACAATAGACGCTAGACATGGGGTCTTTTCGCGTTTTGTATCCGATACCCGCCTGAAGATTGTGCGCGTGTAAGTAGGCGTAACATGTGGCTGCTTCCTTTACGTCTAGAAGAATCAACTGTATGTATATACATGCATTTAAACCTCCATTCTCCATGCTGGAATTTCGAAAACAAAACGAAATAGATACTTTTGCTTTCTTTTACTATACGTACCTCAATTTTTTCGTCGGACAACACTCCAAGGCAAACCAATCGCAATATCATCCAGAAGATATTTTTTTGGAACGTTCCACTCATTCAGTTTAAATCTTCCCAAACAACATGTCATTTGTTTCCTGACAACTTTGACTTACCAGCAGCTCTGCCACTTCTTACCGCAGGCTCTTCCTGGTCTCAAGCGATATCAATAATATCGTAAAGTAGACAGAAAACAGCAGCACCGACCCAGAGGAGAAGTGTCGCTGGGAGCTCATCTCACTAAGGGCTGCGCTTTTGTGAAACAACAAACCAAACTACCTCGTCCAAGTTTTATTTGAGATTGATAAACCAAGCTTCTACTTCGCTTATAGCTTCTCAAGCTTAGTGATCCGGGACGAAATGCTTGCACGGATAAAAAACTTTTATGTTAATCTTTATGGAAGTAGCAATGTTTAAGTTTCTTATGCAGTGGGCTTTACTTTCTGGGATCAGATGAGTAGTTGTGTAAAAAGATGAACACTGTTCCGCGAGATTGGGCTCCTTCAAGAGCTGCGAAGACGACCGACTCTACACCCCATCTTCGAACACCAACATCAGTAGCAGCAAGAGCAGCAGCGATTGTGGAGGACCAACAGTCTAAGCTGCTTAACTAACCGGAAAAAAATTGCCGCGGCTGAGAAATACGATAATACTCGCCAAGAAAATCGAGAGGCGGCCCACAAAAATGGTAGTCGCTAGCCTGGGTTACTCGAGTGCTCATATAATCGGCAAATTTGTTCTACTGAAAATTTGATCAGGTTTTATTTGGGTGAGTGAATGATTGTTGGTGAAAAGAAATGTAATAACATTAATGCAGATCTGTAACTGTTCAAATGCGTTGAGAGCTGAAAATATATCGAAGTTGATATATCCGACTTAGTTTCCCATTGTTCCTGCTTTTGTTTCCCACAGAAGATTCGGTTCATGAACCTAAGCATCAAATGAGTTCTCTATAAGTGAAAGAGTTCAGCATTAACTCTTTAATAAACAATCCCAAATAATGCACCAAACTTCGTTTGTGTGACCAAAAATAATCCCGATAGAGATTATTTTGATCTGTTTATCAGCTGCAAACTTGAAAGAAGAGCAAAGGGGATAAATTTATCAAACGAGAATCAAGATAAATTGGGAGTCCATCATTGCCGAGTTTTTCTGTGGTAAATGTTACAAATATTATCTTCAATATTTTGCTCATTCACACTGTAGACTCAGTCAAGCCCTGGATAGTGTCAGAGGATATACGGAATGAACAAAATCAATCATTGCGGCCTATCTTATGAGGGCTCCACATTTAACTTTAAAAAAAAAACGCA
>SDVV010024470.1:0-12581 GCA_016164225.1 Gammarus roeselii
GTATGTATAGACATACAGCCGTTTCCCCCTAGTTAGGGGGGTGACTAAGCTAGGCAGACACAGAGGGGGGAGGCGCCAAATCTCCCCGCCACAAGACCGCCGTGTCCCTGCCGAGGCTCGAACTCGCGACATGCAGCACCAGAGGCTGACACTGCAGTCGGATACGCTAACCACTCGGCCACGGCGGCCTCAATATATATATATATCAATGACTGAATACAGTACATAAGGTTATGTTAGGTTAGGTAATTTGTCCTCTCTGCTAACATATATGAGTCGAGATTGACCACGAAGTAGAAATAATTAGGTGCAAGTTATATAAAGAACCTTGTGGAGGGGGTCAATATGTAGATATCAATGACTAAAAACCGTACATAAGGTTAGGCTAAGTTAGGTTTTTGATGATTTACTAGATCAAAATTGAAAGTGTATATCAAAACTACAAATGATAGATCAAAATGTGGAAGGATTTGATGTGGAGGGATTTGATATGAATATATCACAAAATAATGAAAAAGTATCATATGAATGCAGTGAGAAATCTCGAACGATGACACATAATTCATGTTAAAGTTGGTTAGGTTTGGTTAGGTAGCCTAGGTATTATGGTATTGTGAATGACTTGAATAAAAATACTCGATTCTTGGTTAGAATAGGTTAGGTTGCATAGGTATTATTGTATTCGGCAGTGTACGGTAACTCTTTTTGCATTCATTGATATTAATTTTGATCTATGTTGTCGTACATTGATATATATTTCGATAATTATATACCTTAGACATGGTTTATATCCTAGATCTTGTTGACTGCGGAACTTATATCACAGATCTGTAGTAAATATGTAAGAGTGGACTTATTCAATATTCGTTATAATAGGCGAAAATGGTACGAGCAACACATCCAACACTGCAAAAAAATCTTATTCCAACAGTAAAACCATACATATGAGTTGTTAGCGATATAACACGCATAACAAACACTGACATATGCCGTTTGAATTCTACATCGACTAGTTTCTTCTTGAAACTAGTCGATACTACTGGGCATGTAACACACAGAATGAAAAAGTATCTATACATATATGAAGGCATACAATCTGCTTAAGATTGGTACAACTGCATAGATAAGTGGTTCGATTTGATCAGAAAATAAACTTAAATTAATGAAGAAATACCTAACATATGTATGAAAACGGGAGAAAAAATATAATCTTTGCGTTAGATTAGGTTGGGATGAGTTAAGTGTATGGGCATTATCTCAAACCTATAGGGAAAAGGAATATAGTGGATCTGGTGAATGCTCAAATAAGACAGATATTCCGAAATGGAACGCAATCTCATAACAAACTCTGAATCGATCAAAACAACTGCCAACGTGTCTCAAACTTTTATAAAAGAAAGACAAGCGGTAATAAGCATCTAGTAAAGACATGCGAGCCGATAACATAAGTGAAATGAACATTGAACGATTGAAAAATTTAGACACTAACACTCCACACAAAGCCGATAGATCAGCTCTCCAAGACGACATGGAACCGGAGTCGATAGGTAAAACATATCAATAATTTGGATCAATACTTCCAATAAAGCGTATTTTATAGCCAACATCCCATGAAAAATAGGCGAATTTATGACTGATTTAGATATATTCCTCTGATAACCAATCAAAACGTATAACAACAACTATAAAATAGCTAAATAAGATTCTCTACTCTATCCTAACCGACAATGATTGACTATTATATACCGTGTATCCTACCACTACCAGAGGATAAATCCTACTCCAATATCCTACATGATCTGGTTCATGACTAAGATCATATACTAGCATATGAGCCATACTCAAAATATCTGACATTTAACATTGATTTAATGCGAATAATGATATTTTCACTCGGGTACCTGTTCAAATCTATAACAAATTCCTTGACCTAACTTATGCTTTGCCTTTAGCAGGAAAAAATCCAAGCCCACTGTGTGATAACAACAAACTCTACATTGCTTTACTAGGTCACTCCTCGGCAATCTACCACTGATATATAACAAATTTAGAAGTAACACACAGTCAAGGTACAATACTTCAGACATATTTTGCATCTGTTTAATCTATCGTCCCTTACCAACGTCGAGCAAAGTCACATCCTGGACATAACCAAGAATCTATACATATGTAGAGTGGTCAAGAATGGGGCTAACATGAGTCTCAAAGAGTGTGGCCATAAAAAGCTAAGCTTTTGTTCACCGATGACTTAAGTAAGCCACTACAACGATGAGCAGCTGGTCGGATAACCTCTCTAACAAACCTATCGAACTTAAGATCGACGTCTACAAGAACGTACATAATTCACGTTGATTATGGATGAATACCAAATAACCACCGTAGAGTGCTATACTATACACTTGCTAGGGATCGGTGGCGAAATTCCACAAAGATGCAGAACGGACTTACACGTCTTAAACCTACATTCATATGATTATGGTGGAAAAATCACATAACAACAACAATAACTATAAAATAGCTTAATAAGATTCTCTATTATGCTCTAATTCACATCAAAAATATAATATATTATGGTATCCATTATGGTATTTCAGAAATAGGCGTACACGCAACGAGCTTTTGCCTATGGGAATATCTAAATCCTCCTAAGCATTGAAGAATAGTCCTACAACAAACATACAAAACCCTAACAGCAATTACGAGTTTGTACCAAATTGAATATTCTATATCTAAAATAACCACGTCAAATATTATGCCAGGTTGTAAGAAGACAAATAAAACACTAAAAAAATAACAACTTGTAACTAAATTATACCTGAAATAATGTTCTGCATTGCAGATACAAACGTTGAAATCCTATAATTGTATAAAACCCAATACCCTGCATCGAAGATGGAAACCTTACAGAGGACATAAAAAACTGGAAGACCCAAACTGAAACTCTCGAGTTATGACAAAGCAAGAAGACCAATTATCTACCATACCCAAAACATACATTAAAACCGGACCGAACGAGAAAAAGCATGTAACCAACCAAAAAACTGACTTGAATGAGATACCAAGACGTACGAACAACATAACCGAAACCTATAGCAAATGATGTGGAATATTTCTACGAATAATACGGTATAGTACATACAAAATCTGATTAAATTAGCCTCAACTCAGTTCAAAACAGGGTTGAATTAACATATCTTTAACTAAAGTAACCACGACTTAGTCGTAACAGAATGTCATATATACATATTACATACCAAAATAATGCAATAACCGACTTATGCATGAAATGATGTGGATGATGCAAACTTGAAATATCCTGGAAGTCCTATAAGATGATGAGATAACTGATGAAAAAAAATCAACATAAATCAACCGAACATAACACAATATAATAACTTACAATACGTCCATATCATTGAGTATCCTCGCTACAGGGCATCCAACGATACTCGTTGTACCAAAAAATTCGAGATAAGACAAACCGAAAAGTCTTGATAACGAAACTGGGTAATGCGTTAATGAGTATACAGAATCTCGTAACGAAACTGCTGCATCATAAGAAATATAAACATTCACTCACCAACTACCAGACTAATAAACCGTACTATTCCTATTGACATTGTATACATTTGAAATAAATAGATGGAAAGGCACAAAACACTGCTTAAATTCACTATCAAGCTGGTACCCCACCAAGCATCCCACCGCTAAAATGAGTCAATTATACCCTCAATTAAATAGGAAAACAAACATATATGTCCACAGACAAAATATATAGAATTATAATCCAGTCATAAAATATTTAATTAAACATTCACTCACAACGTGGCAAACGTGCCACGGAAGCAAATTTATAGGACAAAGAACAGGTATGAGCAATCTCACCTAATTTTCCAGGAACACATCCAACTTTGTGCCTAGGAGGTTCCTCTGCCGCACCCACCAGAAATCGTAAGAATACTTATAACGAGCAACAGTTAGTGACCAGGCGTACCCCAATGGAACCATCTAAAAAGAAAAAAAACATATATATGAATACAATACATATTAAAATACAATAAAATGGAAAAGATTCAATAAACCTAAATTCACACTGAAATTGCACATATGCAACATGATGTTCAAAGAAATTGCAATACAGTATGGCCAGCATTGAAGAGCTAACGCCAAAGTGAGTGTGTAAACGTTCTATTTATATAACCTATTAACATATAAAAAACCTAGTAATCTATATATAACTTATTAACACACCTATGACTAATCCGAAAATTGTTCATCTGTCCGGTTGCTAAAACCAGTTCTTTCCCGCTGCCGCGTTTCTGGACACTTAAAGCTACTGAGGAGGACGCTCCGAGTGAACGTGGGTAAAATTAAAGCAATGAGATGCTCGAGGAATGTCGATGCGAGCAGAATTAGTGTCCTCCTAAATGAAGAGTTATCACATAAGTTCGAAGTACGTGGGCTCCAATATGGAGAAGGCTGAACTAATGGAAACTGATGTGAAGTCGCGATCAAAGAAAGGCTGTTGAGTGTTGGGTACACTGAAGAGTGTATGATCTGTAGACGTTGGGGATGGGAAAGCAATGATAGGGTTGTATGAGGGTATAGTTGTCTCAACTGTGGTCTACAGAGCTGAGGCTTGGGGGTAAGTGCAGAAAAGAGTAAAATGTTGAATATTTGTGGGATGACATGTTTAGGGGGCATAGCTAGAGCGACGCTGAGAGGAGTGTGAGGTGCGCCTTGCCGTTGGCCACCCCCCATCCTGGGGGATTCGGTCTGATCTCAATATCTGCGTAAGGCGATAATAAAGGTAGGTTATATCACCATAACTGTTTAAGGCTGGATCAATCGTCCTCAAAGGTTCACTTCACCACCGGTATTTTAGCAAAACAATAACCTTTGATAGGAAGTCAATGACATCTCAATGTTTTCATGCTTGGTTGCAATCGTTCCCCTTGCTGAAAAAACGTTCGGACGAACGTAAACCCACTCTAAAGCGGCATTCACGATGATGTTGAACACTAACTACTCCATTAAGCACTTACTATTTCGTGATTACTCAAGCAGTGTACTTACTGTTGACTGCACAAGAGAAAATGCATATTTTTGAAAGACTGTCCTCTTTATGTCATTCATTTTAAATCAGATACATGTGAAATGGCTTATTGCTTCTTTGAATTAATTTCATCCAGTATTTTTTAGTTCAAACTGAGTTAAACATGAACATTTGAAACAATACATATTGTCAAATCGAAATTACCAGAGAATTTATTAAGGGAAATTATTATTTATTTTTTCAAGAAAAAATGAATGAGAAAGTGATTCGCTTCAATCTTACAAACAAGATTGTTTATCTAAATTATTTGCGTGGTTGCTCAGCAAGATAAAACTTGAACGACGAAGTGGTATTTTCAATCATGGAGCTCCTCAGTTCAAGTAAGAAGACTTTTGAATGAAAGATGCAACCATCTGAAATGATACAGTTTTGTATTGTGGGAGATACTGTTATCCTTAAAAAAATATTGCTTAACATCAGAATGGGTATGGACTAGATTTATATAACAGACATTTGACAGTAGTTAAGCCATACAATCTTACACACAAAAGTTCTGTTTCGGTCTATTTTAAAATAGTGATGGCAATAGTATAATTAAAGTGGTTTATTGATACTGCCGTGTCTTTGATTACCTTCTGTTTATACTGAAATCCAAGGCCATTTTCTTCCATATTATTATAGAAACTGTTTGTTTAGAGGTCCTCTTATCATGACCTCGGTCTGGTACCTTAACAGTTTGTATTCAATGGTAGGTTAGTCCTTCAACTCTGAGAGTGTCACTTCATGAGATGTGGCTGAATCTGGCTAATTGGTAGCTTTTACTATTGTTATTAGATACCTTTTTCTAGCGACACGTCACCTCCATCCATCACAGCCAGACTGCGGAATATTTGACTGGTGACGAGCAATTAGGCTACAGTCATTTTTTAATAGAAATTAGGATGAATGCAAATGAAGGAAGTTGTGTACATCAATATACAACATCTGTCAGTAGACTCAGTACTGGCAGATGTGGCAATTGATGTCTAGTTAGTTGCTATCATTAGATTCATATTCTGCAATTTGCTCGCCAATATATAGGTGTAGTTTACATTTTCTATCTACTCTAATCTACGTACTTTTTGCGGAGGATTTCTCTCTGTAGTGTGTATATTTTTTATTATGTAAATCTTTATGCAGATATATTATAGATAGTCTGACCTTTCACCACTTTCCATTCTCATGGAGTCTTGTCAGAACATCTGCATCAAAAAATGACACGGAGACTATCTTATCTAACCGTTTTCTTAGGTAGCTATGAACAGACAGTCTGGTGGAATTAGAAAATTCATGTATAATATTTTATTTTAGCTATTGTTAAGTTGCCTCTTAACAAAAGTTTTGTAATTTACATAATGGATGTTCCAAATTTATATATTTTCTGAATTTCTGATTAACATAAATGTTTTTTTTTCAGTATTATATTTATTTATAATTAAACTCGGCACAGATTTGATTTCTGGATTTCATGATGCTTTACTGCCCTGATTAGTCGAATGTTGTAACAAGGTTTCTACATTGAGTTGAATGCCACATGAGAAAAGTATGCCATGTTTAGTTCTCTTAACAACTTACAATGAACAAATTTATTTTGATACTGTGGCGATACAAGATATATAGACTAGGAAAGTATGCAACATATCTCTCCCACAGAGCTAAAAAAATAGAACTTAGCTGGGGCTAGCAGATCATGGGTGTCAGTCTCGTGACATCATTTTATTCATGCGTGTGGTTATATATGCAACACATGAATAGGTGACATTTGCTCGTACATTATGTTTGATACTTAGCTATGCAAGGACAAACCAAAATAGGAAACAAACAAATTGCAAATATTTTTTTTAAGAGTTCATGATTTTTATCAAAGAGATCATGCATTCTGACAATGAAATTAATTGACAACACTAATCAAATATAATTTATTCACAATTTCTTGGCATGTCCTCGAAATTTTATTATCATGTCACTATTAAAGAAAATTTGATCAAATATAACCCGCTCAATGTTGTTTAACACAAACAGGTATATAACGACGTCAAATGACTGCTCCGAAGAACACTTTGCTCCTGATTTGGTACAAGCTTGCACTACTCAGAGAGGATGGGATTATCTCACCATGTTATCACACGTTGGGGACTTCACAAGTGCCCAACACACCATCACGGACTGAGTGCGAGCAGAACCAACCGAACACAGCACAATAGTATTCTAAACAATAAGTACATTTCTGCCTCAAGGCAATGGACTATTTAACAAGTTATTCAGCCATAACACTGAATAAAAAATCACTGCATGTTGCAGTAGCCACATAACATCATCAGACAAGTCAAATGTAAAAGAAATCATCATGCATTACATCAGCAGGGTATAGAATGAGTCATATCGATCAATAACACCAGCTCAGCAGGCAAGCAATTTGACACATCACATTGCTTACCATTCGCTGAAAGACCTGCTGCAGTCGTCAGAAGAGTAAGAAGAAGGGATGGACTTAGCAAATTCCCTCTAGTGGGAACTCAGAAAGCAAGCAAGTACATTTGCACTGGCTTCTTGATTTAGCTGCCAAGCTAATTTTTTCGAACATTTCCTTGGGTCTGCCCTCAGAGGTTGCATCTGTAAAGGAAACAAATCAAGACTCCTCAAATGACTACCAAAGTTCTAATCAGGAAGTCCATCAATGTTTCTGGTCCATCATATGTGAATAGACTGAAGTAGTGATATGAGTTGACAATTTGAACTTGTTATGACTGACATTTGTCATGACAGGTCACAATCTCAAAGAAAGGGTGACAGGTTGGACAAATTGGACAAGTTGGTTAAACAACATGCAAATAATAATTCTTTTTTGTTCTATTCACAGATATTTTTGCAAATTATCTGTTAATAGAATGCTATAATTTTTATTTCTCATTCATCGGCTCATTTTGAAATTGGTAATTATGATTTAAGCTACTAGGCAACATACTTGCCTTTGTTAAGAGCTAGTGTAGTTAGTTGAAAATGTCGTAACATGTAGTTGTGAACTTGTGATATATGATAAGTTTACCTTCGATTTATTGCAATTAGTATGGAGGTATAATGCCAAGTAACAAATTTGAAGATTGATTTGTTGCTTACAGAATAGTGACAGTTTTAAATGATCAGTTAAAATTCACTATGTACGTAGTTACTATTAGTTTAGTCTATTACTATGAGGGTGGAGTGGTATTGGTATGTAATGGAATTTAGGCAACTAATCATATGCTATGCTATTGCAGCAATGCTACAGCCTAAAGGTACAGCCTTACTGACCCCTACATGTAATTAACTACAATTGTATTTGTATATTGTTTTCACGCTATGCTGTGTTTTTTGTTTGCTATTGGCACCATGGCACATCGGCCCATTTTGGATTTTTTTTGTAGGCAAAGTAGCATTTTAATTTCTAAGATAAAATGATATGGACTATAGCTAGATATCTGTTATTATTAAGCATGCATTCGCAAATCAACCATGTCTGTACTGAACTGTAACTTGAAGTTAATAAAGGTTCATGCAAATGATGTATGTATGTATGTATGTATAGACATACAGCCGTTTCCCCCTAGTTAGGAGGGTGGCTAGGTTAGGTGGACACAGAGGGGGGAGGCACCAAATTACCCCGCCACAAGACCGCCGTGTCACTGCCGAGGCTCGAACTCGCGACATGCAGCACCAGAGGCTGACACTGCAGTCGGATACGCTAACCACTCGGCCACAGCAGCCATTTTTTTTTAATTCACTGAAATTAATAATTTCAGCAAACAGCTGGATAGATTGGATGTCTATTCGGAAGGTGGAGGCCATGATTGAACTATATTTCAGTTAGCTATAGGCCATAGCATAATAGCCTATATATAGGCTCTGCCTGCTCTATAAAGCAAGACTTTATAAACATCAAATAGTTCACAAATGTTGAAACTAATGGTCTTTACATAACTCATACGTCATATCAAAATTTATGTAAGGTTGTAACTGGGGATTTAAATTGTAACTTGACAACTGCAACAGTACCATACATAGTAATTAGTACCTGGGCAACACAAGTTAAGAGCCATATTAGTTTGTACCACATTTATCAAGATTTTTATTGCTTATTTCAGTTATTTGAAAGGTCAGTAAGGCAGCCAACCCTAATTATTCATTTATAAGTCATGTAACCATTGCAAGTTGTAATATAATAGTCTAAGGGTAGCTTAATCAATGAATATTTTCAACTTGTCCAACTTGTCTAACTTGAACATGTCAATGACATGTCAATTGTGAACTTGTTATGACAACTGGTTTCCCTAGACTGAAGTACCCTGCAGTCGCTACATATCCAGCGTGTCCATATGCAGGGTGCATGTCAGAGCCTTATATAAAGGCAGCATAAACTCCGGACTGTCAGACAGTTAATCTAAACGAACAGTTCAACAACTTATCAGCCCCTTCAACTAACACACTAATAAGATGGTGGGATGAAGAGCTTACTTGACTACGCGTGTACTGTGATTGCTCATGTCTCTGACAGCCAGAAAATTGTGTTTTTTTATTTGGAAGATGGCTGGAGGAGTACAAGTCTGTGTTCTGTTCCTAACAGCTGTACTGACACCACTTATTAGCCTGCAGGAGCTGCTGGTAGCTGAAAAGGTGAGAAACTCTTAGAGCTTCTATGAGTTATCCAATTCACATTAGGATTTGAAAAACTTGCCACTCTGAGTACAAAATTTTGTACTAATGGTAATGAATTGTACATGAAGAATATACGTGCAACAAATTATTGAAGAAGGTTATGATATGTGAAAGATTCGTCGCCTTTTATCTCTGCAGCTCTTCAGACCAACCGCGTCCAGCAGCAGGGCCGGGGAGTCCAGTAGAGCCATGTGTCCCACTTTAATGTGGAAAGCAGCTACTTGAATTATGATACAACAACAACTGTAATTAGAGCGCACTGATGACTATCATTAAAACAGACTTGATGCGTGACAAGAAATATGTTTGAGAAACACGTACACAAGAGAACTGTAGCACATACCATAAGAAGATCCTGAGGCTAAAATTTGGACCTGACAATTTTTAACGCAGTGTAGATTATAATGTTGCCAACACCACCTAACGGAGACATTGTATTTATTCCTCCCAAATGTTCAGCATATTTTATTCAAGATTGTATTTGATCCTGATTCTCAACAGGTGTATGTAGCTATGGGTCTGTTAGTCAATTCTTCCATTGTAATGATCAGACAAAAATCTTGACACCACCTATAGATATGAAGTCTTTCAAGATATGAAATGCATCACTCAGAAACTTTTGTAGAGTAGCTACTGCATTTTACAGTACCCAGCTATGGTATGATATGCAGCAGTAGTTACTACAATACTGCAAGTGATTTTTGGAATTAACAATCCTAATACAAATGTTATTCATACTACAGTTTCCAGTACACATGCAAAGCAAAACTTAATATATTTTAGTGGAGTATTTTAGCGAACTGAAGACATTTATTTATTTGCTCTTAATCTTGTACCGATTGAGTGCAATTTTTCTGCAATCCCATACTTTTTACTTAGACATCATACTGTAGTAGCTGCATAAATGGATAAAATTCTCTTAAAAACTTTTTTCTGACCTACTGGTACTCAGAAGCATTCTCTTAACTGGGAAAATTTTGCTGAATAGAATCAAGTTGCCTGCAGGCCCTACAATATCCAGTGTTTCATATATAAGATGCACAGCTACTTAATAAGTGTGTGAATATGCTGTAAAGGCAGTATGAACTCCTGGGTCCTTCTGACAGTTAATTTCGACAATCAGTCTCCCAAACCCCCAGCCATTACAGCCACCACACAAATCTGAGGATGTAATATGAGATTTGTTTCTGAAAAAACACCCACAAGTAGTGTACAAAGGCGCAAGAACGCAAATGCGAAGGAATTAGATAGGGATAAAAGAGCCGGTAGGGGTAGGACGCGGTGCATGCAACCTTGACTCACCGAGCGTATGGGGGTTAAAGCAGAAAAAGGGGAGGGCGGGAGTGGAGGGTACCGGAACTGGTTTGGTGCCCGAGTCAGCTAACGGACAAGGGGAGGGGAGGGGGGAGGGAGGGGGAGGGGCGGAAGGGGAACGGCGGGATTGAAGCAGGCTTGCGGCCTTGATTGGCAAGGTTAATGTTATGAACATTTTAATTTGTACTGTATTTTGATATATATCGTATTTATATATATGTTTTTTCTTCTTAAGATGGTTGTAGTGGAGTATAATTGGTCACTAACTGTTGCTCGTTATATGTATTTATTCGGTTCTGGAAGGATTAGTGTTATTCCAAATTTTTGGAGGGGGGATTGATGCGGAAGAGAATCCCCCCTAGGCAAAAAGTTGGATGTGCCTATTCCTTGTCGTATAAATTTGTTTCTGTGGCACGCTTGCTACGTTGTGAGTGTATATATCGTTATATATTTATGAATGGATTATAATTCTATTTTTTTTTATGTGGACATACATGTTGGTATTCTAATCTAGTTGTGGTATATATGACTCATTCAATGCTTGATTGGTGGGTTCGTAGCGGTGGGGGCTTGGGATATTTATATATGTTTTGTTCATTTATCACTATATATTCTTTTATATGATTAGTGTGGTAGGTACGTCACATGACTCAATTTGCAGCCTTAGTGTGCAAACGGCCCTTTTTGTACCAGCCTGAAGGTAGGATTGCAGGCAAGATTCTGTGTTTCCCATCTATTTATTTCATATGTATATATTATCTATAGGAATAGTATGGATTATTAGTATGATTATGGTGAGTTTAGGTATGTATTTTGGGATGATGCAGCACATACTGTCGAGAATCTATCAACCCAATATTGCATTACCCAGTTTTGAAACAGTTATATCAGTGTTCCATTTACGCGTTTTTCCAATAACAAAAATACCTGAACGATGAGGATTTACTGTGAGTTAAAATATTATGTTACATATACTTAGTAATGATCGATTGATTTATGTTAAATTTGCGCAGTTTTGGAATTTCAATTAGTTATCTAATATAGTTTTAGGCATTTTAGTGTTTTTTTAGGCTTGAAGCATCCATGTAGCAAGCTATTGCAGGCATAATTGCTAGGTTGTTGCATCATTGTGGTAGTTGTATATGTATGTATGACACATCTGTTACGATTAAACCGTGGTTACTTTAGTTAAAGAGATGTTAATTCAACCCTGTTATGGACTGATATTGAGGCTAATTTCATTAGATTTTGTATGTACTATACCGATTTACTATAGGTTTCAGTTACGTCGCCTGCAAGTAGTATATATAGGCGCGAAAACGCAAATGCGAAGGAATTAGATAGGGGTTAATTAGCGGTGGGTGGTGTAGGACGCGATGCATGCACCTTGACTCACCGAGCGTACGGGGTAAGCGCAGCGGGGGGCGGGCGTAGGGTACCGGAACTGGTTTACCGCGGCCAGCTAACGGACGGGGGAGAC
>SDVV010024471.1:0-12581 GCA_016164225.1 Gammarus roeselii
GTTGATTTTGACGCTGCTCTGATGTGCTTTCCCGCCCTTGGCATCCCGCTGTCGGGATGGTCGTGGGTGGGGGGGCCCGGCCATTATGACCCGGCGGGGGTAAACCAGTGAAAACTGTCTGGCCCTGCTGCTGACGACGGATCCTAGGACTGCACTCGTGGCCCAGCGTGTAAGTTGGGGGGCTACCGGCCAGACCCTTTAGCACAAAAGGGCTAAGTTGTGTGAGTGTGTGCGTTTGAGGGTGTGGGTGCGCCTTGCCGTCGGCCACCCCCCTTTCTCGGGGATGCGGCCTAGTGTCTGTATCTGTATCTGTACATTGACGTTTTCTGAAAAATCTGTCAAGGCAACTCATTTTTAATAAGTTTAAATGGTATTTTTCACTAAATGATTATTGAACAATCCTGTTTTATCATTCACTGTTTCCTGACCAAAGAAACGGAGCATTTTTTCATGTAACGTGAGGTTTGACGCTTTACTTTGCGGGCTTTTTAGAATGAAAAATTTACTCCAGTTTATCTTATATTTTCACCATGATATAACAGTGTGTTTGTGTGATCATTGTACAAGCAAACGCAATTTTATATACGTGTCATGAAATGGAAATCTGAACTGTCGGATGAGCTCACATATATGCACTCATAAAACAGTACACATTGTGTAATGAACACGAGCAACACATTCGGGAGAAATCACCCAACACTGACATAAACGAAGACACGTTATGTATTCATTCATGTTACTTTAATCTTCATTTAATATTTTACATTTTTTTCTTTTCGAAACTCATGTCTGTGAAATCAATGAAGGTAAACCACTACTGTAATTAAAAACATTCCAAAAATCTCTTGTATGTATCAAATTTGCAGCATGTAGCATTGCAGTCATGTTCATTACCATGCCTGAAACAGAATTCCCCTGTGAATGAAATACATTAATAATTTATCCGTAATCAGCAATATGCTCAATTACAAGCGTCCAATCGCCCGCATTACCACATCGCTCGGTGGCTCGATGCAAAGGAATTGGGTGCACAGTCTGGATGACGGCCGATCAGGACCTGCTAGGCTCCGGATGATTGAGTGTCATTGCTTCGGCGGGACCCGTCCAATAATCAGAATTTAAACAATTTCCAAGATGACCACTGTAAATTATCTTTATCGTGATGATGTTTTAAAAAATATGGATTGCCCGTATTAGAAAATGTTTCCCATTAACTTCCAAAGGGGACCTTGCAATAACGAATCTAACGGTAAGTTCTACAGTGTAAGTACAAATCTATTGTTTCGCCTACAACACCAAAATTTGATTAAAAAATTTAAATCATTAAATGATTGATGAAATTTAATATATTGGAAAAAACATGAAGGAAAAACATTTGCAAAAAAAACTAAAAGGGATGCCACCGTTGTTAAGGTTTTCCGCAATATTCAATAATAAATTTTTCTGAAAATAGCATCATTTTTTTTAGCATGGAATCTGACTATACGGATTCGGCCTCTCTGTGCGATCTGGTTGCAATTTGTTGTGGACATTTCAAAGCGAATCATTGGCGTCGTGTGTCATTTAGGAATGCTCGTCAACAAATTTCGGCATATGAAAAGTAACGCCGGCTAAATCGCTAATCGATTTAATTTGTATTAGAGCCAACAGGTTCGGTCACATCGTAACTTGACAATCTCTTCACTATTCGATGACTGCTCTGAGTCAAGGCCATCAGACCGGATCGCATTCTGTTGAGTTAGTTCGTATTGCAAGAAGATGATTGCATGCAATAGCTGTTAAATGCTCACATATCTTCAACTACTAACACTTTCAAAAAATTATTATTATTTTGCAAAATAATGAAATTTATTTATGGAATTTTCCCTCGTAACATACAATGATCAAACAGTTGTATCTTAATGATAAAAAATAGGCGTCGACGTTTATTTTTTACAATGTATTGAGCAGAGATCATTAGTTTGCACATCAAAATGGGTTTAGAATAAAACACTTCGAAAAAAATTGGTTCAGATATGATAAAACAAATTTCCCTTACAAGCTTTTCAGATATAACATGAATTTATAACATTAACGGTAATGATTGATGCACTGCGTACTGTACAATCTAAAATCCATAACATTTATTTAAAGTTAAATCCACATAACCCACATTCTGCTCGATATCAAAGCTTATAGCAATGCTAATTTTCCTCTCGATTGGGGTTCAACACTCTCATCAACGGTTGCTCCAGAGGACCCTTGCAAGTGTGAAATGACTTAACTTACTCCTTCGTTAGAGGCAGAATAATGTTCATCAAATATTCTTACCAGGCATCGTTGACAGTAGGCTGTAATTATTCCTGACGGGATAGAAAAATATATTGCATACCCCAGTGTGGTACTACTTGTTTTCTAATTTCGTGTCAAACCAACTCAAACGTTTCTTCCATAAAATGATTGACCACAACACAAAACACAGCGGTCTTTAAAATGAAGCGTTTCGCTAAATAATTATTCAATTTCAATTATAATATAATAGATAGTTTAGGGTTTAATTTAATTTTTGGAATATGAAACGTATATTTCGGTCTTTTTCAGATGTTCTAAAGTGGATTAAGGTTGCTTCCATCGACAATTGAATGATTTTGGAGCATTTGCACGCTAGCGTTTTATTTATCGATGCAAATTTACGATAAAAAAATCGTAGAGGTTGCATACAAAATTTTTCGTGGGAACACGTTTTTACAAAAAGCAAAACTAATCTATTTGCATGCCGAAACATACGAACACAATTTTGGTATAATAAAAAAAAACTGTACTATTATTTCTCGAAATGTCACTATGGGTTTTAGGGAATTTACAATCTACAAAAGTTATTAATAAAAAAATAGTAACACTCGTCAAATAATATGATCAACAATTGAAATTTTACAATCCACCGTAAACCCTTTCTAATTTGACGAATAATTTGTTATCAGTATAATTGTGATGTTTGAATGCACGACCTGCTAATTCGTTGGGGAACGCAGAGTGTGTTCTACTGCACCGGGGTTATTGAAAAATTTCCCGTTCGTCAGACCATCTGAGGATTCAATTAAATGAAGTTATACCGATGCGATTTCAAATTATTCGATTGTTCGCCTCAACAGATAATTTGGTTCCTAATTCAATTTTTACACGTCAATCTATTAATGAAAATTTATAATTTTCCTCTTATTGATTCCCATAAATATGTGTAATCGATGAAGTAACAATGAAGCGTAGAATACGAGCGGTTCATCTGCAATGGTATTTGAATCGTGCCAATTACAATTGATTAGGACTGGATTATTTATTATTATTTAAATTAGGCAATAATAGCTACTGTGTAGTAGATTCGAAGCAAGGAATTTCCTGATATTTCAGTTGATTCGGTAATCGATGGCAACGAATAGTAAGCAGGTGTTGCGTTTCCAAAGATTGACTCCAAAAGAACTTTCGACAAAAACTCAACTGACTTAACATCTGAGAAGACGTGACAGTCCGCAGATAACAGCATCCCATGACGTGCTTTGCCTCCCTTTGATGCGATGATTGAATATTTCAGCATAGAAGAATTTCCTCTGCTACCGCCGTAGTCGTTTGATAAAGAGGCTTTAGCTATAGACACAACAACATGATTTATTGCAGTGTTGTTTGATAGTCGAATTAGATGCCTTTCTTTTAGACTCAGGGGCTCTACTAAAATATGTTGTCTTCTCCTCATTAGTTGCCAGTACGTTGTTTTTAACTGTTACCTTCTCTACTTTTTATCATTTTTTCAGGCGTGCACGGAACGGTCCGGGAGTCACTCATCGGGGAAATTTTGAACTATTCACGACTGAGATCAATAAATAGAACAAACTGTCGTTGGGTTAATACGCTTTGCGTTGGAACTGATGAAGTAAATATCAAATTACAAAGTCAAGCGATGTAATTACAGTGAGAAATCACGTTGAATTTACCTGTGGTGGCCAGCAGTAAGCGATGCCAGAGGCAGCAAGTCCCTTTACATTTCAAAATTGTATTATTATACGCTGACCCAACCCATGACGTACACCTCATTAAAAGAACATGTGAAATAATAAACGAATACAAAATTAATGAAACCAAATCGTACCGGAGTATGTAAAAACTGGGTATGAGTGATATCAATTCCTAATACAATGGAAGTGGGTGAACACAAAATTGTCAGAATAAAATGCTAATTGGCATCCTAAATGCACTGTTTCTGGCCTCTCACGAGGTGCGATCGTGACATGATCAGCTGGAGGATTGCACGTAAACGAACCCGTATTTCCTATGAGTGTTACTATTTTATATTATTGTTGACAAACAAAGTTGAATCTGTTACGGAGAAATCGGTACAGAATAGCTTACAGAAAAATTACAACGATTTTTTTTATTCAAGTGCTTACACGCCGCATGAGTGACATATTTTATCGTTTAACGATTCACTTCATTCAGAAGCGATTTTTTCAACAAAATGTATATTGGTTATAATTTTTCATCCATACTTATTCCTAATGAAACTATGATTGACAGAATAAGTTCAATAACTATGTATAGCATAAATCAAATCAATACCTAATTGGAATAATATGTAGTTGTGGAAGAATCGTCCATTTCTTGACTAAGTATGAATTTCAAACTAACTGTATTAACCTGCCTAGTATTTGAATTTCTACATCCATACACGAATTTGCCACTGCTGAGATAATATGACGAGGAAACGATCATATAAATACCTCCAACTTCCCTCCTCCCCTCCCTTCCCTCCCTATCCTGGCCTTCCTATTGCCTGGTCGGAGGGGTAGGGGAGTGGTCTTATTGTGATATTCAAGGCCTGGTCTTATATTTCTTTGCTCCTGTCTCGTATTTCTCTGGCTCACAATTACACAAATCGTTTGCATC
This sequence comes from Gammarus roeselii, assembly GCA_016164225.1. Taxonomy (NCBI): domain Eukaryota; kingdom Metazoa; phylum Arthropoda; class Malacostraca; order Amphipoda; family Gammaridae; genus Gammarus; species Gammarus roeselii. The sequence goes on from SDVV010024471.1 coordinate 4,915, forward strand.
GCTTGTATTTTACTCTGCTTGTAGTTTATCATGCACCGCCTGCGGCGCATCGGGTTCTTTTGATTTTTTTTGGTCAATCCCAAGAAGGCTAGCAAGACAAATAGATTAGGTTTATATTGTAGTGTGTTACATCATGGGGGCCTATCCAAGTTCATTTATGACGTAAAATACGTCATTCGTACCAAAGGGTCTTGAATTCACTGCCGTCTTTTTGCTTATATCAGGTTTGAAAATGATGATCCTAAAAGCGTAACGTGACATCTGCGACCTGGGGTTCATCTTGATTTGTTCACCGACCACAGCGGATACGATCAGCTGAACGGCATTTGTGATATTAGTGCGTTATAGCTAAGTCGGGGAGTTGTTAGGCACCGCCTGCGCTCATGTCACGAACTTATTACTCACATGATACACACGGTAACGCGAATTATTTGTAGATTACGCATGGCTGATGTAACAAGTGTGCATGTTTCACATGCACGCATATAAATCAATTATGCCCGCTGTAACATATTTTGAACCAGCCAGTGTATGTTTGTTATATTTTAGTAACGAATAAATAAATTATTTTAAATACAACCAGCTCTTTCCACCTGCTGGATAGGCGACGATTCACTTAAATCAGCTGATGAATGCGAGTGTTCGAAATGTTGCAAGCCAATTATAGACATCAGACGGAAATGGTAAATCAATTAGGAATGGAAATCCTTTACCTAATTATGCGAATGCTTATTCGATGAGCCGATATAATTGTATAAATGAAAGTCAATTGCAATTCGATTTGTGCAGAAAAGCACATAAAATTAGTTTATTTCCCCTGCAATTGTTTATGATGTTATTGAGTATTTCGTGATCACAAATTAAAATCACAAACACAACGTGTAAGCAGAACCAGTCAATTTTGTTGAAACGATTTATCTGTTTATTGTAAACTTGCAGGCATAATGTTTATGAATTCAGACAATAATGTAAGTATCTTTTTCCTGCAAATCTTATGTACATGAAAGCAAAAATCGGAGTGTCAGACCCGCATTTGCGGAGCAGATTAAATTATTTCACAACTGCAATTAACATTTGTCATAACTTCACACTATTCTCTTAGCCGTGGACCATCGCTAATGTCCTTTCTATTACACGCCCATTACTCGTGCATGTCAGGTCATCAGAATTGTTTAAGCTAATAACCGAATGGTAATGAACTAAAATATACACAAAATACAGTTGTATAACAATTCCGAGTGATTTTGGTCGGCAGTGTTTCAATCATCAAACGCCTGGAGGGCGGGTGATATGTTTCCAAGCTTACAAGATGCCGTAATCAATGCTCTTACTGTGTCCCTTAGGACATCGCAGAGGGTGCTTGCACCTCGAGTGGTTCTGCTTGAAGAAAATCTGCCTCCTAGCTTCTCTTTAAATAAGATAATAATCACAATCAATGTAAAACTAATGACCTTTGACGCTTCCCGATCTCATTCTACGGTAGAATATAATACAAAGAAATCAAAAGCATAGTACTTGATTGCATGTGAATGCCGGAAGGCATTAACATTTTTGCATCTTATCTGAGTCGTCGGATAGATGCAAGCTCTGTACAATCATTGAAAGAAGTCGATCACCTCCAGCAAACATTGTCTGTTGCGTCTCTTCTGATGTTGTGGAACAATGGGCTACAAGTGTTTTTCAAAGTATGGTTAATATGCAAGACAACTTTCAGAAGGGACAAAAAACACGTCTCGCACGGGAGAGCAAGTAACTCAAACGGAGAGTTCATATATATTGAAAAACTGTTTGAACTATGGTATTCAAAATAATAGGTTAATAATTAGCAAAATATTCAAGCTAAAATCATATATGATGAAAGCTTTTTGAATCGACGTCTGCCAAAATAAAATAGGGAATATATTCCTTTGCATCCATCTTACAGAATCGATATTTGGTGTTATGATCATCTCCTCAGTAAATATAATTTAAAATCCAATGGTTTACATGACAAAACATATTAAACGGAGCATAGAATGCAAAGCTGAAAATACATTCGATAACAAGCAAGGTTGATATAGATCACGTTTGTCCTAATGATTTGTTATAAACATTGAAACGAACAAAAGCAGGTATTACACCAAGGAGATAATAACATAAAAACTGCATTCAGGATAATTACATTGTCCTCAAAACAATAATCCAATTACAATAGACTCCCACTTCAGTGATGGAAATGCAAATGATCATGTTATGTAAATGACTGAAATCAATCTATTTCACTTCAACAGAATTGCCACCCAGCGCTAGAGTTTGCCATCCAACAGGGAACGCGCCGTAGTAAAATTTTATTTCTCTTAACTCTAAAATTTTACTGCCCAGACAAAAATGATCATTAATAATGGCTCAATTTGAATGAGAGTCATATAGAAAGAATTGTGCTAAAATCTCTCATTTGAGAAGTGAACACTTGTTTTATGGCGTATACATGTCCTTTCTTCAAAGTAAAACGCATGTATACAGTAATTTTTTTATTCCAAATCAAGTAGAAAAAACTTTAAATTATGAAAGTTAAGTTACAGTTGAAACAATAATATCATTTGCATATCACAACGAAAAGGTTATTACGAAAATAAACTGTACACATTTAAAAAAGATAAATTCGAAGCGAAATAAGCGAAATTATGGTAAACTCCCATGTGCAGCTCAAACGCTAAATATCTCTATAATAATTTATGAGATTGAAGTTTGTATGCTTGCACGTCACGCTTTGTGTTGCTCATTTTGACTAAGCTAATAATCTGTGAAGATCCAAATTATGGTTCCCTGTTTCTATTTAAATGCAATCTATTTCAATCGAATTTTTGTGCCGAAAAGTATCATGCAAAGAAAGTATAGCTTTGATAACATTTTGCTGACACCATTGCATTCATCATTCTGTACGCTAACTGAACATTTTATCACGCATGTCGTACAAAAAGAAACGTGTCAACTAATAAAATTGTGAATTAAACTTCACTATAAACAACGTCGGAGTGACAATAATTTTCAGAACCTCCAAACAAAAAGGCATCCATGAGAGCTCATGTAAATAAAACTCAGTTTGAATATTTGTTGTGTCATGCACGGATACGAAGCCACGTACAGGCCGCACGTACTTTCCTCACGATTGAAAAATAATATTTCGGAACAACCTCTAGTCGCCCCTTCACGAATACTGCAAATTACCTTAGTAAGGCTGCACCCAACCAAGCATAGTACTTTTGGGACTTGGGGCTCCCTGTCGCCGTTTGGAAGGTTCCACTATGCGGAAAGGCGACTGTACCTGGAAATATCAAATATTCTATGAAACAAATCAATCGTTGCATTGCTTTTTCTCTAACATGAATTCATTAGGATTGAAATATATAAATGATTCGGGTACGTGCACGATTGGAACCATCCAATTTCAAGACGTGGCTGTGGGTCTTTGAACCCATAATACTGGCCCGCCCAAGTGTAAACATCGAATAGTATAATGTAAGTTTTAGCTCCTTTTAACTCAATATTGATCTCTCATTTTACATCTCGACGAAGTACATTTCCCCAGTTGCCGTTTGTTGGGTGCAGCCTTACTAAGGTAATTTGCAGTATTCGTGAAGGAGCGTCTATTGGTTGTTCTGAAATATTATTTTTTAACCGTGAGGAAAGTACGTGCGGCCCGAGTGTGGCTTCTTATCCGTGCATGACACAACAAATAATCAAGCTGAGTTTTATTTATATGAGTTCTGATGGATGCCTTTTTGTTTGGAGGCTCTGCAAATTATTGTCACTCCGACGTTGTTTATAATGAAGAATAATTCACAATTTTATTAGTTTACACGTTTCTTTTTGTATGACATGTGTGATGAAATGTTCAGTTAGCGTACAGAATGATGTATGCAATGGTGTCAGCAAAATGTAATCAAAGCTATACTTTCTTTGAATGATACTTTTCTTCACAAAAATTCGATTGAAATGGATTGCATTTAACTACAAACAGGGAACCATTATTCGGTTCTTCACAGATTATTAGCTTAGTCAAAATGTGCAACACTAAGCGTGACGTGCAAGCAGACAAACTTCAATCTTATAAATTATTATAAAGGTATTTAGTGTTTGAGCTGCACTTGTGACCTTGCCATAATTTCGCTTATTTCGCTTCGAATATATATTTTTTAAATGTTTACAGTTTATTTACGTAATTAACTTTCATGTGATATGCAAATGAAATTATTGTTTCAACTGTAAATTCACTGTCAAAATTTAAAGTTTTTTCTACTTGATATGGAATAAAGAAATATGGTAAACATGCGTTTTATTTTGCTGTAAGGACCTGAATCCGAAAAAAACGAGTGTTCACTTCTCTAATGAGAGATTTTAGCACAATTCTTCCAATATGATCCCATTTAAATTCGGCCATTATGAATGATCATTTGATCTGGGCAGTAACATTTTAGAGTTTAGGGAAATGAGATTTTACTACGGCGCGTTCCCTCTGTTGAAGGGAAATAAATTGATTTCAATCATTTATAATATATGATCATTTCCGTTTATGTCACTGAAGTGGAAGATTATTGTAATTGGATTATTGTTTTGAGGACGATGCAATTATATTGAATGCAATTTTTATGTTATTATCTCCTTGGTGTAATACCTGCTTTTGTTCGTTTCAATGTTTATAACAAATCCTTAGGACAAACGTGATCTATATCCACCTTGCTTATTATTGAATGAATCTTCAGCTTTGCATTCTATGTTCCGTTTAATTTGTTTTATCATGTAACCCATTGGATTTTAAATGATATTTACTGAGGAGATGATCATAACACCAAATATCGATTCTGTAAGATGCATGCAAAGGAATATATTCCCTATTTTATTTTGGCAGACGTCGATTTAAAAATCTTTCATCAAATATGATTCTTGCTTGAATAATTTGTTATTTGTTATACCTATTATTTTGAATACCATAGTTCAAACTGTTTTTCAATATATATGAACTTTCCGTTTGAGTTACTTGCTCTCCCGTGCGAGACGTGTTTTTTGTCCCTTCTGAAAGTTGTCTTGCATATTAACCATACTTTGAAAAACACTTGTAGCCCATTGTTCCACAACATCAGAAGAGACGCAACAGACAATGTTTGCTGGAGGTGATCGACTTCTTTCAATGATTGTACAGAGACTCAGATAAGATGCAAAAATGACAAGATGCAAAAATGACAAAAATGACGACGACTCAGATAAGATGCAAAAATGTTAATGCCTTCTGCCATTCACATGCAATTAAGTACTATGCTTTTGATTCGTTGGTTTTCTATTCTACCGTAGAATGTGATCGGGAAGCGTCAGAAGTCATTAGTTTCACATTGATAGTGATTATTACCTTATTTAAAGACAAGCTAGACGTCAAAGATCCATCAACCCGAACCACTCGAGGTGGCAAACACCCGCTACGATGTCCTGACTGACACAGTATGAACATTGATTACGGCATCTTGTGCGCTCGGAAACTTATCTCCCGCCCTCCAGGCTTTTGATGATTGGAACACTGCCGACCAAAGTCACTGGGAATTTTTATGCAACTGCATTTGTATATATTTTAGTTCTTTACCATTCGGGTATTAGCTTAAACAATTCTGATGACCTGACATGGAAGAAGTAATGAGCGTGTAATAGAACGGACACCATCGATGGTTCAGTACTGTGATAATAGTGTGAAATTATGGCAAATGTAATTGCAGTTGTGAAATAATTTAATCTTCTCCGCAACTGCGGGTCTGACACTCAGGTTTGTGTTTTCATGTACACAAGATTCGCAGGAAAAAGATACTTGCGTCTTGTCTGAATTCATGAACATTATGCCTGCAAGTTTACAATGAACATAAATAATATGACAAAATTGACTGGTTCTGTTTACACGTTGTGTTTATGATTTTAATTGGTAATCACGAAATACTCAATAACATCATAAACAATTGCATAGGAAATAAACTAATTTATGTGCTCTTCTGCAGAAATCGAATTGCAATTGACTTTCATTTATACAATTATTTCGGCTCATCGAATATGCATTCGCATAATTGGGTAAAGGCTTTTCCTTCCTGATTGATTTACCATTTCCGTCTGATGTCTATAATTGGCTTGCAATACTTCGAACAATCGCATTCGTCAGCTGATTTAAGTGAATCGTCGCCTATCCAGCAAGGGGAAAGAGCTGGTTTTATATAACATTATTTATTTATTTGTTACTAAGCTATCACGAACATGACACTGGATGGTTTAAAATATGTTATAGCGGGCATAATTGATTTATATGCGTGAATGTGAAACATGCAGACTTGTTTCGTCAGCCATGCGTAATCTACAAATAATCCGCGTTACCGTGTGTATCATGTGAGTAATAATTTTTTGACAAGAGCGCAGGCGGCGCTTAACAACTCCCCGACTAAGCTATTACGCCCGAATTTCACAAACGCAGTCCAACTGATCGTATCCGCTGTGGTCGGTGAACAAATCAAGATAAACATCATGTCGCAGATGTCACGTTACGCTTTTAGGATCATTTCTGAAACTGAGATTAACAAAAAGAAGGCAGTGAATTCAAGACTTTTTGAAACGAATAACGTATTTTACGTCATAAATTAACTTGGCAAGGCCACCATGAAGTAACCCACCACAATATAAACCCAATCTATTTGTCTTGCTACCCATCTTGGAAATGACAAAAAAAAATCAGAAAAACCAACTGCGCCGCAGGCGGCGCATGATTAACTACGAGCAGAACAAAATACAGGCGATGCAAACGATTTGTGTAATTGTGAGCCCAAGAAATACGAGACAGGAGCTAAGAAATATAAGACCAGGCCTTGAATATCACAATAAAACCTGTCTTTTCCCCCACCGACCAGGCAATAGGACGGCTCGGAGTGGGAGGGAAGGGAGAGAAGGAAGGCAGTTGGAGGTTTTCATAAGATCGTTTCCATGTCATATTATCTCTGCAATGGCAAATTTGTGGATGGATGTATAAATTAAAATACATGGGAGGTGAATACAATTAGTTTCAAGTTCATCTTCAGTCAAGAAAAGGACGATTCTTCCACAACTATTATTCCAACTAGGTATTGATTTACTTTATGCTATACATAGTTATTGAATGTATTCTGTCAATCATACTTTTATTAGGAATAGGTATGGATGAAAAATTCGTAAACCAATATACATTTTGTAATGAAAATCACCTTTGAATGAAGTGAATGGTTGAACAATTAAATAGGAAACTCATTTGGCGTGTAAGCACTTGAATTAAAAAATCGTTTCGTTGTAATTTTTCTGCAGGCATTTCTGTACCGATTTCTCCGTGACAGATTCAACATTGTTTGCCAACAATAATATAAAATAGTAAACACTCTTAGGAAATACTGGCTCGTTTACGTGCAATCCTCCAGCTTATCATGTCCCGATTGCACCTCGTGAGAAGTCAGCAATGGTGCAATTAGGATGCCAATTAGCATTTTATTCTGACAAATTTGGGTTCACCCACTTCCATTGTATTATATATTGATGTCACTCATACACAATTCTGAAATACTTCTGTCTGATTTTGTATCATTATTTATTTAATCGTTTGGTATTTCTCATGTTCCTTCAATGCGGTTTACGTCATGGGT